>CM067347.1:38099644-38102144 GCA_034190875.2 Urechis unicinctus | reverse complement strand
CTGTTGCTGGAACCCAGTTCTCACTACCCGTGACTCACATAAAATAGCTGACTTCATAGAAAAGATCCTCTCTCATCTACCTTGTTAGATTGTCCTGTCGTCTTAGAACCACCTCTTATTGAACGTTGCATCGTACGAGTATTATCAATGTTTGCATAATGCGTTTCTTGTGTAATCAATGATCATCGATCAGATGGTGTTGATGCGGACCTAGACAATCATTGTGATCATCATATAAGATGGTGTTGATGCCGACCTAGACAATCATTGTGATCATCATATAAGGTGGTGTTGATGCGGATCATGACCACGATTGTGACCGTATATATATATATATATATGTACACACACACACACACACACACACACACGCACACACACACACACACACACACACACATATATATATATATATATATATATATATATATATATATATATATATATATATATATATATATATATATATATATATATCTCTATATATGTATGTATGTATGTATGTATGTATGTATGTATGTATGTATGTATGTATGTATGTATGTATGTATGTATGTATGTATGTATGTATGTATGTATGTATGTATGTATGTATGTATGTATGTATGTATGTATGTATGTATGTATGTATGTATGTATGTATGTATGTATGTATGTATGTATGTATGCGTGTATGCATGTACGTATGAATGTATGTATGTATTAATGAATGTTTGTATGCATGTATTGCCATTGCGTGCGTAGTTGTTAAGATTGATATTGGCAAATCCAACACATCTTAGTCAGCCCTATCTGTGCGCATCCGCAGAGACAGTATTTGACAGTTTAGTCGCACTGCAATGTTGTGAAAAATTGGACCTAATCATATGTAAATCTCCCTAAGGAGTGTTGATTGCTATTCTATCGCAATCTTACATCGATTATGTAAATACTACTCCCATTTCCCACACTGTATTCCTGTGAACACTGTCCAATTTTACCACACGCATTTGGAGACATATGGGGCGAATAGATCGTGTTTAAAAGCTATCCCGTGAGTGGATCTCGCACTCACAAACGAAAAAAATGGCTCTCTTGTGACGCAGGTAGATTGCAGGTTACCTGGTGGATCCATGTTGCTTTGATGTAGTAGGTCTATTTCCCAGTCCCCATCAATTACGCTTATTGTCATGTCACGATAGTACCCCTTGCAGCGCGTTAACACCAATAAGATGCCAATCTTGCAAGGGTTACAGCCAGCAGACAAGTTACTATTTTTGCGTGCGTACCGCCAATAACAAATATGTCACACAATGGCGATGAATTAAGAGGAATTTACCTCCCGCATCGACTCTGACACACTTATTAGTCAGACACACAGCATGCGGATGGAACGGATTATATCTCACGATATATTTAAAAATATATATTTATATATGCATATATGTGTGTATATATATATATATATGTATTTATATAAACATTCACTTTCAATATCCCACGTCTGACATGTTATTAACACTTACTGCGTGTTAATTATCCTCGAAGCGTGTTGTTTTATGCGGCTTTTAACATCAAGTGAGCCAGTAACAATGTTTCCATTATCAGTATACCATCGAAATGGGGCATCACATAAACCGCATTCAAAAGACAATGAGTCAGTGCTCTAGATGTTAGACCATGTATACGGTTAACGTACATGGCTTAAGTTTATACCTAAACATCAAGATTAGCAATATGTTTTCGATGCTTACAGGTTATATCGAAAAACAGATCTTCGAATGCGACATTTTGACAGTGACATTAAGTCTCAATCCATCCATCTGCTAAATATATCAATACCTTAGGTCATGTACTTAATTGACTCTTCGATATACACCTATACAACAAATGCTTACAACTATTAACTATAGTGGAGTAATGATAGCATTAGTATAGATAGTGCTCTGTGATCTAATCAACCACAAACTTCTAATTCATAGATAATTCAACTCTCCAAAAACTCCACGCTATCAGCTAACAAATCAAAATGTACTGTATCCACTTTGCAGAGCAGCAACATTCACGATTGTGCCATATTCGAGTGGTCAATGCTAATATTGTCATATGATCACGCATAACATCCACATGTTGAATCTCTTTCACAATTATAATCTGATTTGGAGCATGTGATGTGCGGAGCCATACCCGCGTAGATACGCACTGATATCTGTAAATGCACTATGCACATGTGTAGAGTTGACTTCAATCTTCATAAGGGATACCTACCACCTGCTAATGATCCTTCGTAGAAAGTCATGGGGTCGATTTATGAGACATGACTTCCATCCTCACTTAGTGCCATCATTATGTGTGGAAACTTCGTTCATATGGCCCTTCTGTTCTCGTTATCACTCAACTTCAGGAAATAAAGTGTTACATCGCATTATGATGGATAGAATGCCAGGCCGACTTATGGTGCATTTGCAATGTGAAGGTTTAATACAATTACGGCAGCACTAGTAATAAATATCCGGAACAA
>CM067347.1:38024959-38092018 GCA_034190875.2 Urechis unicinctus | reverse complement strand
CCTAAGAGGGATAAATTATTGCTTTGAAACCAGCCATGCGTAGTTATTTTTGGAGTGGCCGTGACCCACAAGGGATGAAGTATTGCTTGGATGCAAGGCTTGTGTGTAGAGTTTTGGAATAGCCGCGACCTAGGAGGGATGACGTATTGCTTCGTGACTAACCTTGTGTTATTGTTTTGGAATAGCCGCGACCTACGAGGGATGACTTATTGCTTCGTGACTAACCTTAGGGATGAAGTATTTCTTCGAGACAAGGCTTGTATAGGTGTTTTGGAATGGCTGTGACCCACGAGTGATGATGTGTGTTGCTTCAAGACAAGGGTTGTGTAAGTGTTTTGAAAAGGCCGCGACCTACGAAGGATTAAATTGCTTTGAAATAAGGCTTTTGTAGGTGTTTTGAATGGCCGTGACCCAGAGGGATGAAGTTTTGCTTCGAGACAAGGCTTGTGTAAGTGTTTTGGAATGGCGGTTACCTATGAGGGATGAAGTATTTTTTTTTCTAGACGAGGCTTGTGAAGGTATTATTTAATGGCCGCGACACAGGAGTGACGAAGTATAGCTTCGAGATGAGGCGTACATCAAGTTTTTCTTAACGAAGGCAGCTGTCGAAGTATGCAGGATCACTTTTTATTATGTTCATTAGCTCCATATGCAATGTATTTATCTCCATATTCGGATTAGATATCAATGACGCATGAATTAAGTGTAATCGATAGGTTATGAGGCTGACATCAAGTGTTCCAAACGACTGCGACCAAGTGGGACTCAGGATCGCGGAAAGACGTGGCAGAAAAACTTTCCAGACTAGTGTAAACCAATAGGAATGTAGGATCACCGGAAGATGAGGCTGGCAGCGATTGGGCCTAATTGACCGCGACCCAAGAGGGATGCAGAATCGCCGGAAGACGTGTCTGGCAGCAAATTTTTCAAAGGAATAGAGATGCAGGAACGCCTGTAGATAGCACTTCTGCCAGGAGATGTGAGGGCTGGTAGACGGTGTTTATTATGTGTTTTGTTCCATATGCCATATGTTTATCCCAATATTTAGATCAGATGTTAATGATGCATGAATGAAGTTTAATCGCCAGGTGACGAGGCTGACAGCAAGTGTGTTGAGCGAGCGAGAGCAATTTGGGATAGTGTACCGCTTGGAGACGAGGCTGACATAAAGTGTCCCAAACGAAAGCAGCCGAAGAGGGATACATTATCGTCGGGAGACGGTGCTTCCTCAAGGGTTACGTGAAGCCCAGCAGACTGGGTTTTTGATGCGTTGTTTTGTTGGCATGAGATTTAATTGCGAACATATTTGGATCGGATCACGATATCACATGAATTAAGTAAAACTTTATATAATCGCAAGGTGCCGTGTTGCATGGCGACGTGGCTGGTGCAGGTGTTTCTTCAAGACCACGGCCAACGAGGGATGAAGTATTGCTTTGACACGAGGCTGGTGTAAGTGTTTCCAAACGAAAGTGACCCACGAGGGATGAGGTATTGCTTCGAGACGAGGCTGACATCAAGTGTTCTATGCGAATGAAGCTGAAGAAGGATGTAGGATCTCTGGGAGACAGCGCTTCTTCCAGAATATGTAAGGCCTAGTAGACGATGGTTATTATGTTATGTAGTTCCATATGCTTTATATTTATTTCCATATTTGGATCGGATATCAATGACGCATGAATTAAGTGTAATCGATAGGTGACGAGGCTGACAGCAAGTGTACCAATCGACTGCGACTCGAGAGAGATGCTGGATCGCGGGAAGATGAGGCAGACAACAATTTTTCCCGACTAGTGCAAACCGATAGGGATGCAGGATCACCGAGAAACGAGGCAGACAGCTATTTTCCCCAACTAGTGCGATTCAACTGGGATGCAGGATCGCCGGAAGAGAAGGTTGACAGCAACTGTACCAGACGACGGTGACACAAAAGAGATGCAGGATCACTAGACGACGAGGTTGACAGCAATTGTCCCATACTGCCGCGAATCAATAGGAGTGCAGAATCACTGGGAGATGAGGCTGGCAGCGATTGGGCCTAAACGACCGTGACCCAAGAGGGATACAGGATCGCCTGCAGATATCGCTTCTTCCAGGATATGTGAGGCCTGGTAGACGGTGTTTATGATGTGTATGTGATCCATATGCTATATGTTTATCTCCATATTCAAATCAGATGTCAATGACCCGTGAATGAAGTATAATCGCCAGGTTACGAGGCTGAGAACAAATGTCCCTAGCGATATGGGAGGGATGCAGGATCGCCGGTAGACGAGGTTGACAGCATTTGTCCCCATCAACCACGACCCAAAAGGTATGCAGGACCGCCGGATGACAAGGCTGACAGCAATTGTCCCAAACGACTGCCACGCCAGTGGATGCAGGATTGCTGGAAGAGACGGTTGACAGCAATTGTCCCATACGGCCGCGACTCAACAGGGATGCAAGAATGTCTGAAGATGAGGCTGAAAGCTATTGTACCAAACAACCACGACCCAAGAGGGATGCAGGATTGTTGGAGGCAACTTTCTCAAAGTAAGATGGATGCAGGATCCGCTGATAGATATCGCTTCTTCCATGATATGTGAAGGCTTAATCGATGATATGTGAGGTATCTACATTTTTGACGCTGCTTGCACTGTTGTTCGATTGACCGTTCGTATGGATTATTGACTACAAATGTTCTTCATTAAGGTATCTATGTACTGGCGCATTGACATTGGGATATCACATCGTTGTATGGCGTATTGTATATCTTGAACGTTTGGCCGATTGGTTAATATTTGCAATGTGTGATTAATTGGAATGCGTTTTGACCAAATGCTTTAGTGAAGTGCACTGTTTTATCGTGTGTGGAGGTTTAAGTTCCATGTCAGGAGCTGCTCACTGTAATTTCGGTACTCAGAATCGTCCCAGTGTTACGCGAAGTTTTGCGTCCATTGCGATGTACGTACGCATCCTGTCATGCGATTCGCATATGATGCTCTTATCAAGCTCGTTGGATAACTCTTGGCTGTCCACAATAAAAATGCTTTTTCGTTTTCATTGGCGAGTTTAAATCTTTGGGGGAATATCGACATCTATTATTATGTGATTTTTTCCAACATTAGACCATGGATCCGCATATGCATTTTGCAGCTTTCCGTGTGTTGTACTGTGACGTTTTCACGTCACACATCCGAGGGCGTTCACGTGGATATTGTTGTGATATCATTATCTTGCGTTTATGACTTCAAAATGCTACATGAAATGATTATTGAAAATGTTTTTGTTTTTGCAAATGACTGACTGTTTTGTGATTTTCCCACTGCGTGACAACAAAAATCGAAATTTTTATCTTTGTATTTTATACATCCCTGAGGGTTCGGGGGTTGAATAGGCCCACTGTATCCTCCTGCATGTCGTAAGAGGCGACTTATAGGGGGCAACCTGTTGGCCGTGGGTTGCGGCTCGCGTCGGTGGACAATGGGATCTATTTGGTTGAGTGGAGCGGTCCTTTTGTGGGCCATATCCACAACACACCACTTTGGCTCGGATTTCACCTAGATGAGAGGCTGGAATGGCCTGGGTCAGACAATCGGCTGGTGTCGACTTGCCCTAGGATAATCGTTTCCATTTTTAACTTTTCCATCTCCATTTTCATTTATCCTAGAAGGCGGCTGCTTAATCAGGTCAATCTTATCTTTCTTTTTTTTTGGCATCATATAACACATGAGTGTTGATGTGACGTTTAAACCCTATAAATACCTTACCTTACCTTCTTGGCACCATATAACATATGAGTGTTACCTTACCTCAACTGCTAATTGACATCGTCCAACACTATTTTCGCATTTTGGTTTTGGTTGCTACGTTCGTTTTTTATACGGTCTTTGACATCACTCTATCGCATGTTTTTACGTCGATATTATTCAAGTCTCTTCTTTTGTATCTTTGTCAGTGTACTGATCATATCCCATGGAATGGTTATTGGAGAAGTTGTGTTTTATCATGTACGAATGGTGCTCCATTGACCAACATTCTCGCGGGTGATGTTTGTAATTTTACACGCGTTGGTTGACAATTGTAGTTGTGTCGTCATACTGTTGGAGTTTTAAACATTGACCTACCTGATGCCACATTTTGTCTTATCTTCGATCTGAATTGATTTTTCAGTTGCGTTTTCGAATGTCTTCAAATGAGTGCTTTCTCTAAGAAATATAGGAGTTTGATTTCATGGCCAGTATGGTCTGTTCATCGAGAATTCTATGTAGACCGTTATGAAATCCGTGGGTTATGCATTGTTGGTCTCTAGACAGAATGGCTTGTCAGATATTTCACTTTCAACTAGCACGGTTATAACGCTTTGATGCCTCTCATTTGTATTCGCCACATCTGTTTTGTAAATGTTGTTTTCCTGTGAAAATTTGGCACCTTTCGTTTCATTCTTTTGTGATGGACTGAGGTTTTGTTACCTCATAACCATATATCACATTGTCTGTTGAAAATTTGCTTCACTGTGTTTGTAGAGCAATTAACAATTTTATAATGTGGTGTTATGTTATAAAGCTGCATCGACGAGAGTGTGTGATTATGTTAATTGACATTTCCCAATGATGTTGCTTCGTTTTGTCTCGTTTTCTACATCAATGTATGAAGTTGATGTCACTTACAAATTGATCACTAGTGATTTGGAATGGCCGCGTCATACAAGGGATGAAGTATTGCTTCGAGACGAGGCTGGTGTAGGCGTTTTGGAATTGCCGCAACCTACGAGGGATGAAGTATTGCTTCGAGACAAGGCTTGTGTAAGTGTTTTGGAACGTCCGCAACCTACGAGCGATGAAGCATTGCTTCAAGACAAGGCTTGTGTAAGTGTTTTGGAAGTGCCGTAAACAACAGGGGATCAAGTATTGCTTCGTGACAAGGTCTGTGTAAGTGTTTGGAATGGCCGCTTCCGATGACGGATGAAATATTGCTTCGAGACAAGGCTTGTGTAGTTGTTTTGGTATGGCAGCGAACTACGAGGGATGAAGTATTGCTTCGAGACGAGGGTTTTGTAAGTGATTTGGAATGACTGTGAACTACGAGGGATGAGGTATTGTTTTGAGACAAGGCTTGCGTAAGGGTTTTGGAATCGCTGAGACCTACGAGGGATGAAGTGTTGCTTCGTGACAAAGCTTGCGTAAGAGTTTTGCAATGGCTGGCACCTACGAGGGATGAATTATTTCGAGATAAGGCGTGTTTAATGTTTTGGAATGGCCTCGACCAAAGGGGGATGAAGTATTGCTTTGAAACAAGGCTTGTGTTAGTGTTTTGGAATAGCCGCGACCTACGAGGGATGACGTATTGGTTCGTAACTAACCTTGTGTTATTGTTTTGGAATGGCCGCGACCTACGAGGGATGAAGTATTTCTTCGAGACAAGGCTCGTGTTGTTGTTTTGGAATGACCGTGACCCGCGAGCGATGATATGTTGCTTCGAGAAAAGGCTTATTTAGGTGTTTTGGAATTACCAAGGCGTGCGTGGCATGAAGTATTTCATCGAGAAAAGGCTTGTGTATGTGTTATGGAACGTACGCATCCTACGAGGGATGAAGCATTGCTTCGAGACAAAGCTTGTTTGAGTGTTTTGGAATTGCCTTAAAACACAGGGGATCAAGTATTGCTTCGAGACAAGGTGTGTGTAGGTGTTTTGGAATGGCCGCGACCTACGAAGGACGACGTATCGCTTCGAGACGAGGCTAGTGTAACTGTTTTGGAATGGCCGCGACATTTAAGGGATGAAGTATTGCCTCTTGACAAGGCACGTGTAAGTGATTTGGAAAGGCTGCCTCCTACGAGGGATGAAGTATTGCTTCGAGCCCTGGCATGCATAGTTATTCTCGAATGGCCTCGACCCACAAGGGATGAAGTATTGCTTCGAGACAAGGCTTGTGTAAGTGTTTTGGAATGGCCGCGATCTACGAATGATGAAGTATTGCTTCGTGACAAGGGTTGTGCAGGTGTTTTGGAATGACCGTAAACCACGAGGGAAGAAGTAAAGCATCAAAACAAGGTCTGTTTAGGTGTTTATGAATGGCTGCAACCTACAAAGTAGGTAGTATTGCTTCGAGACAAGCTTGTGTAAGTGTTTTGGAATGGCTGCGGCATTCGTGGGATGATGTATTGCTTTGAAAAAAGGCTTGTGTAATTGTTTTGGAATGGGTGCCTCCTAAGAGGGATAAATTATTGCTTTGAAACCAGCCATGCGTAGTTATTTTTGGAGTGGCCGTGACCCACAAGGGATGAAGTATTGCTTGGATGCAAGGCTTGTGTTAGAGTTTTGGAATAGCCGCGACCTAGGAGGGATGACGTATTGCTTCGTGACTAACCTTGTGTTATTGTTTTGGAATAGCCGCGACCTACGAGGGATGACGTATTGCTTCGTGACTAACCTTGTGTTATTGTTTTGGAATGGCCGCGACCTACGAGGGATGAAGTATTTCTTCGAGACAAGGCTTGTATAGGTGTTTTGGAATGGCTGTGACCCACGAGTGATGATGTGTTGCTTCAAGACAAGGGTTGTGTAAGTGTTTTGAAAAGGCCGCGACCTACGAAGGATTAAATTGCTTTGAAATAAGGCTTTTGTAGGTGTTTTGGAATGGCCGTGACCCAGAGGGATGAAGTTTTGCTTCGAGACAAGGCTTGTGTAAGTGTTTTGGAATGGCGGTTACCTATGAGGGATGAAGTATTTTTTTCTAGACGAGGCTTGTGAAGGTATTATTTAATGGCCGCGACACAGGAGTGACGAAGTATAGCTTCGAGATGAGGCGTACATCAAGTTTTCTTAACGAAGGCAGCTGTCGAAGTATGCAGGATCACTTTTTATTATGTTCATTAGCTCCATATGCAATGTATTTATCTCCATATTCGGATTAGATATCAATGACGCATGAATTAAGTGTAATCGATAGGTTATGAGGCTGACATCAAGTGTTCCAAACGACTGCGACCAAGTGGGACTCAGGATCGCGGAAAGACGTGGCAGAAAACTTTCCAGACTAGTGTAAACCAATAGGAATGTAGGATCACCGGAAGATGAGGCTGGCAGCGATTGGGCCTAATTGACCGCGACCCAAGAGGGATGCAGAATCGCCGGAAGACGTGTCTGGCAGCAAATTTTTCAAAGGAAGAGAGATGCAGGAACGCCTGTAGATAGCGCTTCTGCCAGGAGATGTGAGGGCTGGTAGACGGTGTTTATTATGTGTTTTGTTCCATATGCCATATGTTTATCCCAATATTTAGATCAGATGTTAATGATGCATGAATGAAGTTTAATCGCCAGGTGACGAGGCTGACAGCAAGTGTGTTGAGCGAGCGAGAGCAATTTGGGATGGTGTACCGCTTGGAGACGAGGCTGACATAAAGTGTCCCAAACGAAAGCAGCCGAAGAGGGATACATTATCGTCGGGAGACGGTGCTTCCTCAAGGGTTACTGAAAACAACGCCAGAGACTTACTTTATTAGAGGTGGGATTCTTATCTCATGCTTCAGTGAGGCTACTGAAAACAACGCCAGATACTTACTTTATTAGAGGTGGGATTCTTATCTCATGCTTCAGTGAGGCTACTGAAAACAACGCCAGATACTTACTTTATTAGAGGTGGGATTCTTATCTCATGCTTCAGTGAGGCTACTGAAAACAACGCCAGAGACTTACTTTATTAGAGGTGGGATTCTTATCTCATGCTTCAGTGAGGCTACTGAAAACAACGCCAGAGACTTACTTTATTAGAGGTGGGATTCTTATCTCACTCTGGGACGTTCTGCTGCTCGTCATCAGCTTCGTGGAGATGTCACCAATTAATGTACGTGTCTCGATCTTTACATTGTACATCAACTTGCTAAAATTACTGTTATACCATTTTCTTTATTTATTCGTGTAATATAGTGACTGAAGGATAAAATGTGAAGTGAATGACATCCCTGATCGTCATCAGACTTGTAACCCGACCACTGGCTCGGCGCACAGCGGAATGACTAGGGATCACACGGAAAAGGCGACATGGTGATTTAAAAACCTGATGTGTGCAGCACCCTATATATGCAATTGGTATTTTACGGGATGAATGTCTTTCGTCACCGTTTGATATGTTGATACATTCCAAAATATAACAGGAGGGAAATTGATTTATTTGCTGCTTGTAGCATCATGAACCATATGTTTTGGAAAAAAATGTTCAGGCATTATGGGACATTTATCAACAAATGAGAAGATGCAGTGGAATAACAGTTGATGTGTGACTTGTTTCAAAACATATCAGATGCAGAGACTGACGACAGCCTCCAGGTGACGCCAGTAAGTACCTTGGTTAGCAAATATGAACATTTATATGTGCGGGTCCCAACCACTTCTTATATTATTTTCATGGAGCTTCATCTGGAATATGTGAGGCCTGGAAGTTTGACATCTAATGCTCCAAATGACCGCGGCGCATGAGGGATGCTGTGTCGTTGGTCGACAGAGCTTCATCGATGATATGTGAGGTCTGGTAGGTGGTGTTTGGGATGTTGTGTGTTCACATACAATATATTTAGTTATATTTGGATCGGATCAATGTCAATATCACATCAATTATGTAAAAATATATAATCGCCAGGTGACGAGGCTGACAACAAGTCTTCCGAGCTAGCACGATCCGAGAGGGATGTACTTGAGTAGAAGACGAGGCTCACACAAAGTGTCGAAAATGATGCGAGCCATGAAGGAAGCAGTATCGCTTGGAAGCGAGACTGAGTGCATGTGTCTCAAGAGACTGCGATCCAAGGAGGCTGTTGTGACGCTGGAAGACGAGGTTGACAGCTGTTTACGTCTTGACATTATGATTGCCACAGCTTCTGTTGTGACAGGTCCCTGTTAACGCAATTCCAAAGCTTCCGATGTGCCTTCCACACATCTCTGGCATTTGCAAACGTTGTGACTTTTTTGCTTGCATATGTCTGGCAGCAACATTCGCTGTGTTGTTGTATGCATCTCTGCGAGCTTCCGTTTTGATTGGTAGCATTTATATATCTTGGGCAGACGCAACTGTGAGGAATAGCACTGGATAGTTTTTGGATTGGTTTTCTCATAGGATTTGTGGCATTGCCTGCTTTGCACGGCAATGGTGCAGCGTCTATTGCGTCGACTATTGTTTCACAGAAATAGCATATTGTCTCATGTGATGCTTGCCGTTTACTAGAATAGTTTAGTGACATTTGTTGTCTCTTGGATGCAGTATTGGTGAGGCATCCGCTATATGATCTGCTGCTCATTGGAATGTTAGAATGTCTCTTGCGATGCCAGCTGGCTGCAGATATGGTGTAGTGTTGGTTGTGTTGCTTTGTGTTTAGAAAAATGGTTTGCATCACCTGTGAGGATTTCTGTGTACAGGAATGGTGCAATGTCTGTTGTGTTTTGTGCAATTAATAGAGATGATACAGTGTCTATTGTGAAACCACATTTCGACACAACACTGTTTATCATCTGCTGTGATGCTTGACCCCTACCAAATAGCTCAGTGCCTGTTGTGATGCTTGACCCCACCACAAAACTTAGTGTTAGTTGTGACGCTTGCTCTCTGCCCAGGTTTACTTCGGTAGCTCTTGGGGGTCCTGTTGTGACATGTGCTTCGATCCTCTCTCTGCAGCTAATGTCTTTATATATATCTGGAAATTATTATTTTGATTGGTGCCGTTCAAATATTTCTGTCATCGTCCTTCTGACATATGCTGTCTTCACAGCTCTGGCAGCTTCTGTTTTTTTTTGTGCTGTTTATAAAGACCAAGATCTTACGCTTTGACATGCGCTGTTTACATAACCAAAAGCTTACGAGGTGCTGCTTATTGAACTCAGCCGCTAATGTTATGGTATTTTCTGTTAGCCTGACTGTGCCAGCTGGTTTTGTGTAATCAGCTATTTAGGTAACCCAAGAGCTCATGTGTGACACGTGTTGTTTATTGAACTCAGTTGGTTAAGCTGTGACATTTGCTGTTAGCTTGACTGTGACAGCTTCTTTTGCGGCATGTGCTCTTTACATAGACTTTCATTCAAACGAGAAGCTGGAATGGCTTGGATCACTCAATCGGCTGGTGGTGACTTGCCCTACGATACTATTTGCATTTTTTGCCAACAAGATTCACTCGTAAGTCCCTGTTCTTTTCCGTTTATCCGAGAAGGCGACTGCTCAATCGGATCAATGTTATACTTTCATCTTTGTCGGCACCATATAACGTATTAGTGTTATTGTGCAGTTAAACTATCGACTTATCTTACCTCACTTACGTTGTGATTTGTAACCCCCCACCCACCCCCCTGTGGGTCCGGGGGTAGAATAGGCCCACTGTATCCTCCTGCATGTCGTAAGAGGCGACTAATAGGGGGCAGTCTGTTGTCCGTGGGTTGCGACTCTTGTGTCGGTGGACAATGGGATCCAGGTGGTTGAGTGGAGCGGTCCTTTTGAGGACCGTATCTGCAACACATCACTTTGACTAGGATTTCACCTAGACGAGAGGCTGGAATGGCCTGGTGTAGTCTATTGGCTGGTGGTGTCATGCCCTAGGATAATCGTTTCCATTTTTATCTTTTCCATCTCCATTTTTCCCCCTGTGGGTGCGGGAATAGAATATGCCCACTGTATCCTCCTGCATGTCGTAAGAGGCGACTAATAGGGGGCAACCTGTTGGCCGTGGGTTGCGACTCGTGTCGGTGGACAATGCGATCCAAGTGGTTGAGTGGAGCGGTCTTTTTGTGGGCCATATCTGCAACACACGACGCTGACCCGGATTTCACCTAGACGAGAGGCTGAAATGGCCTGGACCAGTCAATCGGCTGGTGGTGACTCGCTCTGGGATAATCGTTTCCATTTTTATCTTTTCCATCTCTATGTTCATTAATCCTAGAAGGCGGCTGTTTAATCAGGTCAATCTTATCTATTAACCTTTCATGGCACCATATAAGACATGGGTGTTGGTGTGCCGTTAAACCCTATAAATATCTTACTATCTTTACATAGACTTTCATCAAAACGAGAAGCTAGAATGGCTAAGATCAGTTAATCGGCTGGTGGTGACTAGCCCTACGATTGCATAATATAGCACAAGTGTTTTCTGCCGTTAAACCCTCTGCTTACCTTACCTTACTTACGTTGTGATTTGTAACCCCCCCCCCCCCCCCCCTCCTCTTGGTCTGGGGGTAGCATAGGTCCACTGTACCCTCCTTCACGTCGTACGAGGCGACTAATAGGAGGCAACCTGTTGGCCGTGGGTTGCGACTCTCGTGTCGGTGGACAATAAGATCCTTGTGGTTGAGTGGATCGGTCCTTTTGAGGGCCATATCTGCAACACACTACTCTAGCGCGGATTTTGTCTAGACGAGAGGCTGGAATGGCCTGGTCCAGTCAATCGGTTGGTGGTGACTTGCCCTAGGATAATCGTTTCCATTTTTATCTTTTCCATCTCTATGTTCATTAATCCTAGAAGGCGGCTGTTTAATCAGGTCAATCTTATCTATTAACCTTTTTGGCACCATATAAGACATGGGTGTTGGTGTGCCGTTAAACCCTATAAATATCTTACTATCTTTACATAGACTTTCATCAAAACGAGAAGCTAGAATGGCTAAGATCAGTTAATCGGCTGATGGTGACTAGCCCTACGATGCTATCTTCCTTTTGTTCCTTTACCATCAACATTTACTTGAATGTCCCTGTACTTTTCCATTTATCCCAGAAGTTGGCTGCTAAATCGGATCAATGTTATACTTTCACCTTTGTTGGCATCATATATCACATAAGTGTTTTTCTGCCGTTAAACCCACTGCTTACCTTACCTTACTTACGTTGTGATTTGTAACCACCCCTACCCCCCTCCCCCTCCTCTGGGTCCGGGGGTAACATAGGTCCACTGCACCCTCCTTCACGTCGTACGAGGCGACTAATAGGAGGCAACCTGCTGGCCGTGGGTTGCGACTCGTGTCGATGGACAATGAGATTCAGGTGGTCGAGTGGAGCGGTCCTTTTGAGGGCCGTATCTCTATCACACCACTTCGTCCCGGATTTCACCTAGGCAAGAGGCTGGAATGGCCTGTTTGGGTCAATCGGCTTGTGGTGACATGCCAAGGGATAATTTTATTCATTACTTATTGCTTTTTTATTCCACTGCCATGATGTCATCCATTTTCATTCACATAGTTTTTCCCTTCTCTTTGCCTTTTATCCTTGGCGGCTGCTTAACAGGTCAATCGAGTTGATGTGTGAACAGCTCTTTGAGCTGTTTGCTATTAATTTGAGTATTGCACTGGTGTCTTGCCCAAGAATAATCGTTTCCATTTTTATCTTCTCCATCTCCATTTTCATTAATTCTTGAAGGCAGCTGCTTAATCAGGTCAGTGTAATCTATTAACCGTTCTTGGCAACATATAACACATGAGCTTTGGTGTACCGTTAAACCCTATATTTACCTTTACCTTTATCCATCTCCATTTAATTTACCCTAGAATGCGGCGGCCTAATCAGGTCAATTGCATCTATAAACCTTTCTTGGCACCATATAACAAGTGTTTGTTGGTGTGCCGTTAAGCCCTATACTCACTCACTCACTCGTTTCTCTAACAGCAGCATTCTTGGTAACTTATTGTGTTTACTTTTCTCTGAGAACATGTGTATTTACCTCTTTTATTCCAAGCAGCACAGTGTCTTATGTATCCCGTGCTTGTGGCAGGAAAGGAGCAATGTCTGTTTTGCCTGTTGTTTTCAGGAATTCTGTTGTGATTGATTTTTTTATCGGATTTGTTGCATGGCCTGCTCTGCATGGGAATGGTGCAGTGTCTATTGCGTCGACTTCTTTTTACAGAAATAGTATATTGTCTCGTGTAATGTTTGCAGTTAACTATAACGGTTTAGTGTCTCTTTTTATGTTTCTTGAATGCAGTACTGTTGAGGCATCCGCTATATGATCTGCTACTCAATGGAATGGTAGAATGTCTCTTGTGACGCCAGCTGGTTCCAGATGTGGTGTAGTGTGTTGTATGGCTTTGTGTTTAGAGAAATGGTTTGCGTCACCTGTGATGATGTCTGTGTACAGGAATAGTGCAATGTCTGTTGTGTCTCATGCAATTAATAGGGATGATACAGTGTCTATAGCAAAACCACATTTCGACGCAACACTGTATATCATCTGTTGTGATGTTTGACCCCTGACAAAAGCTCAGTGTGACAGCTACTGTTGTGACATGTGCTGGTTGCGTAACCCAAGAGCTTCTGTTGTGACATATGCTGTTTACGTAGCTCAGTAGCTTGCGTTGCGACATGTGCTGTTTACGTGCCACTGCCGTTTATGATGTGACAAGTGCTGTTAGCTTGACTGTGACAGCTGATGTTGTGACATGTGCTGGTTGCGTAACCCAAGAGCTTACGTTGTGCGATGTGCTGTTTACGCAGCTCAGTAGCTTGCGTTGCGACATGTGCTGTTTACGTGCCACAGCTGTTTATGTCGTGACAAGTGCTGTTAGCTTGACTGTGACAGCTACTGTTGTGACATGTGCTGGTTTCGTAACCCAAGAGCTTACGTTGTGCGATGTGCTGTTTACGTAGCTCAGTAGCTTGCGTTGCGACATGTGCTGTTTACGTGCCTCAGCTACTTTCGTTGTGATATTTGCTGTTAGCTTGACTGTGATAGTTTATGTTGCGAGATGAGCTGATACGTAATCAATGAGCTTACGGTGTGACATGTGCTGTGTATTTACCTCAGCTGCCTATGTTATGACATTCGCTGTTAGCTTGATTGTGACAGCTTCTGTTGTGACATATGCTGTTTACGTAGCTCAGTAGCTTGCGTTGCATCATGTGCTGTTTACGTGCCACAGCCGTTTATGTTGTGACAAGTGCTGTTAGCTTGACTGTGACAGCTGATGTTGTGACATGTGCTGGTTGCGTAACCCAAGAGCTTACGTTGTGCGATGCGCTGTTTATGTAGCTCAGTAGCTTGCGTTGCGACATGTGTTGTTTACGTGCCACAGCCGTTTATGTTGTGACAAGTGCTGTTAGCTTGACTGTGACAGCTACTGTTGTGACATGTGCTGGTTGCGTAACCCAAGAGCTTACGTTGTGCGATGTGCTGTTTACGTAGCTCAGTAGCTTGCGTTGCGACATGTGCTGTTTACGTGCCACAGCCGTTTATGTTGTGACAAGTGCTGTTAGCTTGACTGTGACAGCTACTGTTGTGACATGTGCTGGTTGCGTAACCCAAGAGCTTACGTTGTGCGATGCACTGCTTACGTAGCTCAGTAGCTTGCGTTGCGACATGTGCTGTTTACGTGCCTCAGCTACTTTCGTTGTGATATTTGCTGTTAGCTTGACTGTGATAGTTTATGTTGCGAGATGAGCTGCTACGTAATCCATGAGCTTACGGTGTGACATGTGCTGTGTATTTACCTCAGCTGCCTATGTTATGGCATTCGCTGTTAGCTTGATTGTGACAGCTTCTGTTGTGACATATGATGTTTACGTAGCTCAGTAGCTTGCGTTGCGACATGTGCTGTTTACGTGCCACAGCCGTTTATGTTGTGACAAGTGCTGTTAGCTTGACTGTGACAGCTACTGTTGTGACATGTGCTTGTTGCGTAACACAAGAGCTTACGTTGTGCGATGTGCTGTTTACGCAGCTCAGTAGCTTGCGTTGCGACATGTGCTGTTTACGTGCCACAGCCGTTTATGTTGTGACAAGTGCTGTTAGCTTGACTGTGACAGCTACTGTTGTGACATGTGCTTGTTGCGTAACCCAAGAGCTTACGTTGTGCGATGTGCTGTTTACGTAGCTCAGTAGCTTGCGTTGCGACATGTGCTGTTTACGTGCCACAGCCGTTTATGTTGTGACAAGTGCTGTTAGCTTGACTGTGACAGCTGCTGTTGTGACATGTGCTTGTTGCGTAACCCAAGAGCTTACGTTGTGCGATGTGCTGTTTACGCAGCTCAGTAGCTTGCGTTGCGACATGTGCTGTTTACGTGCCACAGCTGTTTATGTCGTGACAAGTGCTGTTAGCTTGACTGTGACAGCTACTGTTGTGACATGTGCTGGTTTTGTAACCCAAGAGCTTACGTTGTGCGATGTGCTGTTTACGTAGCTCAGTAGCTTGCGTTGCGACATGTGCTGTTTACGTGCCTCAGCTACTTTCGTTGTGATATTTGCTGTTAGCTTGACTGTGATAGTTTATGTTGCGAGATGAGCTGATACGTAATCAATGAGCTTACGGTGTGACATGTGCTGTGTATTTACCTCAGCTGCCTATGTTATGACATTCGCTGTTAGCTTGATTGTGACAGCTTCTGTTGTGACATATGCTGTTTACGTAGCTCAGTAGCTTGCGTTGCGACATGTGCTGTTTACGTGCCACAGCCGTTTATGTTGTGACAAGTGCTGTTAGCTTGACTGTGACAGCTGATGTTGTGACATGTGCTGGTTGCGTAACCCAAGAGCTTACGTTGTGCGATGCGCTGTTTATGTAGCTCAGTAGCTTGCGTTGCGACATGTGTTGTTTACGTGCCACAGCCGTTTATGTTGTGACAAGTGCTGTTAGCTTGACTGTGACAGCTACTGTTGTGACATGTGCTGGTTGCGTAACCCAAGAGCTTACGTTGTGCGATGTGCTGTTTACGTAGCTCAGTAGCTTGCGTTGCGACATGTGCTGTTTACGTGCCACAGCCGTTTATGTTGTGACAAGTGCTGTTAGCTTGACTGTGACAGCTACTGTTGTGACATGTGCTGGTTGCGTAACCCAAGAGCTTACGTTGTGCGATGCACTGCTTACGTAGCTCAGTAGCTTGCGTTGCGACATGTGCTGTTTACGTGCCTCAGCTACTTTCGTTGTGATATTTGCTGTTAGCTTGACTGTGATAGTTTATGTTGCGAGATGAGCTGCTACGTAATCCATGAGCTTACGGTGTGACATGTGCTGTGTATTTACCTCAGCTGCCTATGTTATGGCATTCGCTGTTAGCTTGATTGTGACAGCTTCTGTTGTGACATATGATGTTTACGTAGCTCAGTAGCTTGCGTTGCGACATGTGCTGTTTACGTGCCACAGCCGTTTATGTTGTGACAAGTGCTGTTAGCTTGACTGTGACAGCTACTGTTGTGACATGTGCTGGTTGCGTAACCCAAGAGCTTACGTTGTGCGATGTGCTGTTTACGTAGCTCAGTAGCTTGCGTTGCGACATGTGCTGTTTACGTGCCACAGCCGTTTATGTTGTGACAAGTGCTGTTAGCTTGACTGTGACAGCTACTGTTGTGACATGTGCTTGTTGCGTAACCCAAGAGCTTACGTTGTGCGATGTGCTGTTTACGCAGCTCAGTAGCTTGCGTTGCGACATGTGCTGTTTACGTGCCACAGCCGTTTATGTAGTGACAAGTGCTGTTAGCTTGACTGTGACAGCTACTGTTGTGACATGTGCTGGTTGCGTAACCCAAGAGCTTACGTTGTGCGATGCACTGCTTACGTAGCTCAGTAGCTTGCGTTGCGACATGTGCTGTTTACATGCCTCAGCTACTTTCGTTGTGATATTTGCTGTTAGCTTGACTGTGATAGTTTATGTTGCGAGATGAGCTGATACGTAATCAATGAGCTTACGGTGTGACATGTGCTGTGTATTTACCTCAGCTGCCTATGTTATGACATTTGCTGTTAGCTTGATTGTGACAGCTTCTGTTGTGACATGTGCTGGTTGCGTAGCTCAGTAGCTTGCGTTGCGACATGTGCTGTTTACGTGCCACAGCCGTTTATGTTGTGACAAGTGCTGTTAGCTTGACTGTGACAGCTACTGTTGTGACATGTGCTGGTTGCGTAACCCAAGAGCTTACGTTGTGCGATGTGCTGTTTACGTAGCTCAGTAGCTTGCGTTGCGACATGTGCTGTTTACGTGCCACAGCCGTTTATGTTGTGACAAGTGCTGTTAGCTTGACTGTGACAGCTACTGTTGTGACATGTGCTGGTTGCGTAACCCAAGAGCTTACGTTGTGCGATGCACTGCTTACGTAGCTCAGTAGCTTGCGTTGCGACATGTGCTGTTTACGTGCCTCAGCTACTTTCGTTGTGATATTTGCTGTTAGCTTGACTGTGATAGTTTATGTTGCGAGATGAGCTGCTACGTAATCCATGAGCTTACGGTGTGACATGTGCTGTGTATTTACCTCAGCTGCCTATGTTATGGCATTCGCTGTTAGCTTGATTGTGACAGCTTCTGTTGTGACATATGATGTTTACGTAGCTCAGTAGCTTGCGTTGCGACATGTGCTGTTTACGTGCCACAGCCGTTTATGTTGTGACAAGTGCTGTTAGCTTGACTGTGACAGCTACTGTTGTGACATGTGCTGGTTGCGTAACCCAAGAGCTTACGTTGTGCGATGTGCTGTTTACGTAGCTCAGTAGCTTGCGTTGCGACATGTGCTGTTTACGTGCCACAGCCGTTTATGTTGTGACATGTGTGCTGTTAGCTTGACTGTGACAGCTACTGTTGTGACATGTGCTTGTTGCGTAACCCAAGAGCTTACGTTGTGCGATGTGCTGTTTACGCAGCTCAGTAGCTTGCGTTGCGACATGTGCTGTTTACGTGCCACAGCCGTTTATGTAGTGACAAGTGCTGTTAGCTTGACTGTGACAGCTACTGTTGTGACATGTGCTGGTTGCGTAACCCAAGAGCTTACGTTGTGCGATGCACTGCTTACGTAGCTCAGTAGCTTGCGTTGCGACATGTGCTGTTTACGTGCCTCAGCTACTTTCGTTGTGATATTTGCTGTTAGCTTGACTGTGATAGTTTATGTTGCGAGATGAGCTGATACGTAATCAATGAGCTTACGGTGTGACATGTGCTGTGTATTTACCTCAGCTGCCTATGTTATGACATTCGCTGTTAGCTTGATTGTGACAGCTTCTGTTGTGACATATGCTGTTTACGTAGCTCAGTAGTTTGCGTTGCATCATGTGCTGTTTACGTGCCACAGCCGTTTATGTTGTGACAAGTGCTGTTAGCTTGACTGTGACAGCTACTGTTGTGACATGTGCTGGTTGCGTAACCCAAGAGCTTACGTTGTGCGATGCACTGCTTACGTAGCTCAGTAGCTTGCGTTGCGACATGTGCTGTTTACGTGCCTCAGCTACTTTCGTTGTGATATTTGCTGTTAGCTTGACTGTGACAGTTTATGTTGCGAGATGAGCTGATACGTAATCCATGAGCTTACGGTGTGACATGTGCTGTGTATTTACCTCAGCTGCCTATGTCATGGCATTCGCTGTTAGCTTGATTGTGACAGCTTCTGTTGTGACATATGATGTTTACGTAGCTCAGTAGCTTGCGTTGCGACATGTGCTGTTTACGTGCCACTGCCGTTTATGTTGTGACAAGTGCTGTTAGCTTGACTGTGACAGCTACTGTTGTGACATGTGCTGGTTGCGTAACCCAAGAGCTTACGTTGTGCGATGTGCTGTTTACGTAGCTCAGTAGCTTGCGTTGCGACATGTGCTGTTTACGTGCCACAGCCGTTTATGTTGTGACATGTGCTGTTAGCTTGACTGTGACAGCTACTGTTGTGACATGTGCTGGTTGCGTAACCCAAGAGCTTACGTTGTGCGATGCGCTGTTTATGTAGCTCAGTAGCTTGCGTTGCGACATGTGCTGTTTACGTGCCTCAGCTACTTTCGTTGTGATATTTGCTGTTAGCTTGACTGTGATAGTTTATGTTGCGAGATGAGCTGATACGTAATCCATGAGCTTACGGTGTGACATGTGCTGTGTATTTACCTCAGCTGCCTATGTTATGGCATTTGCTGTTAGCTTGATTGTGACAGCTTCTGTTGTGACATGTGCTGTTTACGTGCCACTGCCGTTTATGTTGTGACAAGTGCTGTTAGCTTGACTGTGACAGTTACTTTTGTGACATGTGCTGGTTGGCTAGCCCAAAAACTTACGTTAACTCAGCTGATTACGGTATGACATTTGCTGTTAGCTTGATTGTGACAGCTATTGTTTTGACTTGTGCTGTTTACGTAACCCAAGAGCTCACGTTGTGCCATGTGCTGCTTATTTAACTCTGCTGATTACGGTATGACATCAGCTGGTAGCATGACTGTAACAGTTTCTGTTGCGGCAGGTGCTATTGACGTAATTCCAAATCTTCCGTTGTGACATGCGCCTTCGAAATATCTCTTGAAGTTGCTTACGTTGTGATTTGTACTGGTTGTGTAAGTCTGGCTGCAACTTCTGTGGTGACATGTGGCGACTCATAGAGAGCAACCTGTTGGCCGTGGGTTGCGACTCGTGTCGGTAAACATAGGGATCCAGGCAGTTGAGTGGAGCAGTCCTCGTGAGGGCCATATCTGCAACACACTACTCTGGCCCGGATTTCACATAGACGATTGTCTAGAATGGCCTGGTTCAGTCAATCGGCTGGTGGTGACTTTCCTAGAAGGCGGCTGCTTAATCAGGTCAAACTTATCTATTAATCATTCTAGGCGCCATATAACACATACTTGTTGGTGTGCCGTTAAACCCTATTCTAACTCACTCACTCACTCACTCACTCACTCACTCTTCTGTTCCCCACTTTGGGTCCAGGGGTAGAACAGGTCCACTGTATCCTTCTGCATGTCTCCCCCTGCATGTCTCCACCTGTGGGTCCTGCATGTCGTAAGATGCGACCAATAGGGGGCAACCTATTGGCTGTGGGTTGCGACTCGTGTCGGTGGACAATGGGATCCAGGTGGTTGAGAAGATCGATCCTTGTGAGGGTCATGACTGCAGCACATTACTCTGGCCCGGATTTCACCCAGACGAGAGGCTGGAATGGCCTGGTTCTGTCAATCGGCTGGTAGCCCTAGGATAATCGTTTCCATTTTTATCTTCTCCATTTTCATTTATCCTAGAAGGCGGCTGCTAAATCAGGTCAATCTTATCTATTAACCTTTCTTGGCACCTTAAAACACATGGGTGTTGGTGTGCCGTTAAACCCTATACTTACCTTACCTTCATTTAGGATTGTCCTTGAATCTTCTTCATTTTCTGTATGACACATGATACTTTCCGCTTTCAGATATTTTGAGAAGCGCATGATGAATTCCGTGTTCCCTTCTGCATGGCGTAAGAGGCGTTTTATAGGGGGACAACCTGTTTGCTGTGAGTTGCGACTAGTGTCGGTGAGCTATGGGATAAAAGTGGTTGAGTGGAGCAATCATCCGAGGGTCATAACTGCAACACACCACTCAGGCCCTGATTTCGCCTCGATGAAAGGCTGGGATGGCCTGGTCCAGTCAATCAGCCAATGGTGACATGCCAAGAATAACTTGAGCATTGTTAACTTTTCCATTTTCTTGTTTTAATTCATCTTCTTTCAACATTGATTTCCCTTTTCTTTCCACTCTAATTTATCCTAAAAGGCGGCTGCTAAATCAGGTAAACCTTATGTATTAACATACCTTGGCACCATATAACACATGAGTGTCGGTGAATCCATCCAAGATACTTGGATTCATAAGAGAAATTGGACTTTTTTATAGATTTTAGATCATACAATTCTCATTAATTCAATATAGTTCAAATTAATATAATTCAATTAATATAATTCAATTAATGCTAATAGGTTTAATTTTTAGTTAGTTGGTTGTAAACCTTGACTTCGTATCCTTTCGTACTCGTATATACCCCTCCATAAGTAGGCACCATATAACACACTAGTGTTGGTGTGCCGTTAAACCCTATACTTACCTTACCTTACCTTACCCTTGGATACTATTTGCATTTTTATCTTTTTCATCATCATCCACCTGTATGTCCCTCTTTTTTCCATTTATCCTAGAAGGCGGCTGCTTAATCTGGTCGATTTTATGTTATAACCTTTCTTGGCACCATATAACACATGAGTGTTGGTGTGCCGTTAAACCCTATACTTACCTTACCTTCCAGTCAATCGGCTGGTGGTGACTTGCCCTAGGATAATCGTTTCCATTTTGTTTTTTCCATCTTCATTTTCATTTATCCTAGAAGGCGGCTGCCTAATCATGTCAATCTGATCTATTAACCTTTCTTGGCACCATATAATACATGAGCTTTGGTGTACCGTTTAACCCTATATTTACCTTTATCCATCTTCATTTAATTGACCCTAATTGACGGCGGCCTAATCAGGTCAATTGTATGTATAAACCTTTCTTGGCACGTGTTTGTTGGTGTGCCGTTAAACCCTATACTCACTCACTCACTCACTCACTCACTCACTGACTGACTGACTGACTGACTGACTGACTGACTGACTGACTGACTGACTGACTGACTGACTGTTCACTTTCCTTTCCTGAAACCGAACTACTCCTCGCCCAGCTGCGGCGCCACGATCTCCCGAATTCTGTCATCCAGTATTCTTTCCAACCTCAAGGCATTGAATCTCTTAAAACTAGTGTCCAAGCTGTACTGGGGAGCTGACAGGCAGGTCCTGCTCAGGCTCTATCGGTCCTTTATAAGGTCAAAGCTTGACTATGGCTGCATTGTTTACGTTGCAGCCCGAAAATCTTATCTTAAACGACTGGACATAGTCCAGAATCAGGCACCGAGGATTTGCCTTGGGGCATTTCGAACCTCACCCATTGAAAGCCTCCACACTGAAGCCAATGAAATGCCTATCCATTTAAGAAGAAATAAACTGACCCTTCAATATGCAGTAAAAATGAAAAGCAATCCAGACCACCCTGCCTATGACATTATACGAAAATAAACCTAATGCCATACCACCTCTTGGCATCTGTTTCCGAGAATCACTAAACAATATATGCAATAATCTAGACATAATTGCTCCAAACAAAATCCCCGAAACACCCCCCTGGCAATTGATCACACCAATAAAAGACACATCCCAAATATGATAAATCAAATGCTAATGACCTCTTGATGAACTTTAATGAACTTAAAGAACAACACAAAGACAACATACATATTTATACCGACGGATCCAAAGATGCAAACCGTGTGGGCGCTGGAGTCGTATTAGGACCTCAGTCCCACAAGGAAAGACTGCCTGGGGCAGCATCCGTTGTTACAGCTGAAGTCACCGCATTAAACATAGCATTGAGCCTTATTGCTCACCACACCCATACAAATTTACCATTTTTAGTGATTCTTTGTCTGGCCTGGAGGCAATTAAAAACAAATCAATATCGTGTGATATTGTTTTTGATATTTTAGAAGATCTTACTCGTTTATCCGTGCTTTGGGAAAATGTTGAGTTTGTCTGGGTACCTAGTCACATAAGTATCCCAGGCAACGGAAAGTCGACAGGACTGCCAAAGGGGCCCTACATGAACCAGTGTCTGAGACCAAGATCCCCTTTACAGATCTTGGTTCTCAGATAAACAAACACATGAAAAATAGCTGGCAAGAATTGTGGGAGGGCTTTGCCGCCAACAAACTTCTTGCCATCCAACCAAATATAGGGGAATGGGAACACAGCAATCGTGAAAATAGGCTCGTGCACGAATATGCCATACTTACTTAACGCATGGATATCTGTTAAGAAATGAAGTCATGCCGCAATGCATACCTTGCAATGAACCTTTTACTGTAAAACACGTAGATTTTAACCATATACAGCAAAGATATTACAATGTGAGAGATATAAAAGAAATCTTTGACACAGTTAATCCTTCAACAATCATTGAATATATCAGACAAACTGGACTATTCTACAGATTTTAATTCAATTGAACTTTAACTTATTATTTCAACTGAATTCAATCAAATCAATTCAAATCCACTAATGTCGTAGATTAACCCATCTTTGCCTGGCACAATATGAAACTCCGGTGTCGACGTGCCGATAAACCTTATACTTACCATTACCATTCATGTATCAAAAACCTCTGGCTTTTAAATGACGGCTCAAATACGTACATCCTCCCAGGCTATGGTACATTCACCGCAATAGATCTTTCTATCTCTGATCCTTCTTTGTTTCTCGCCCTTGCACTCCCCTGTGGGTCCGGGGGTAGAATAGGCCCACTGTATCCTCCTGCATGTCGTAAGAGGCGACTCATAGTGGGCAACCTGTTGGCCTGGGTTGCGACTTGTGTCGGTGAACAATGGGATCCAAGTGATTGAGTGGAGCGGTCCTTTTGAGGGCCGTATCTGCAAGACACTACTCTGGCCCGGATTTCGCCCAGACGAGAGGCTGGAATGGCCTGGTCCAGTCAATCGGCTGGTGGTGACTTTCCCTTGGATACTATTTGTATTTGTATCTTTTTCAACATCATCCACTTGGATGTCCCTCTTTTTGTCCATTTATACTTAGAAGGTGGCTGCTTAATCAGGTCAAACGTATCTATTAATTCTTCTAGGCGCCATATAACACATACGTGTTGGTGTGCCGTTAAACCCTTTTCTCACTCACTCACTCACTCACTCACTCACTCACGTCACCATTGTATTACTCTAACAAATTTACATCATACAGAAAGCATGTGACGAGTTGGAGGTGCTACAGGACCATCGGGCGGAGGCAAGGGTGCTGAGACCGAAGAATATCTTCATGACTGGAGTGATAGTGAAAGAGATTGATTCGGCTACAACAAGCGTGTATATTATTCATATCGCCATTAAGGTCTCGTCTGCCCATCTTCCTGGAGCTCCGTACCAGGCGAGAGAGTCATCCCCCTCCATCTCCGGCCAGCACCATGCTAGACGGACGAATCCATCCCGCAAATATCAAATATAGGGACAGGCCATGCTCTGGTTTACCAGGCCAGATGTACACAAGGAATACCAGGATACCTTCAACTTGACTAGGCATATACTTACCTTACCTTACCTTACCAATCACCTGCCACAACTGCCGAAGGGGCAATATCGGGAAAGGTGTAGATTTTAAGTTTTCATTCTCTATTTGACTAAAATATGTATAACTGCAATTCCACAGTGTGCCTTTGAACTTCTTTACTGAACTTCTTTTCAATAAAGTGTTGAACTGTTCTTTTGGATGGCATTACCTGTTGTCTTTGCACCACAAGTATCTGAAGTTCATTTGTCGTAATTCTGCAGTGTCTTAGCACAAGCAGTGTCATTATAGGTAGCATCAGCAAAAGTCACAGAAATTGCAGAATTAAGACTCATACACTTTCTCCTTCCGAATCAGGAGGAGAAACCAAGTAAATGTTCACATTGAAACATTTGCTTTGGTATATGTTGGCCACAGGAGGGACGATATATTGATATTAATGCTGATTTAATGGTTTGATTCTCCCCAGTCATACAGAGCATTATCATTGTGCAACATTTCAATACTCGACTGGACTGTATAGCACCAACACATGAAAGGGTATTAATTTTAATTAAGTCTCGATGCGCCTTCTTTAGCATATTAACTAAAAATGGCAACTGCCGCAGTAGTATTCCGGAAAAAAAGTGGTTTCTTTGACACAATTAAGAAGAATATGTCCACGGGAGATTTCAAACATGTGCGAATAGTTGCTCGATCATTATTAATGATATGATAGTCATATTTGTAAAATCATTTTATTAGGCAACATGGCTTTACACTCCTCGCCCCAGGCGTTGTTTATGCCTTAATTGTCAACAAATGCAGATGCCCCAAGAGTAAGACAATTTTCTAGTTGGTTTTTATGTGAACATGCTCGCTGTGTATTGTAAGGAGTACGAGACCGGTAACTGCCGCGGAGTCTCGGTTGAGGGTGATAATATGATATGTTAATTGGTATCTTTTACATAGACAATATCCTAGAAGAGATAGCACATCGACGCACATTGCTCAATACCATTTTCACCACAATCAACGCACATATACACGTTTTAAGCTGAATACACATCAACTCCTTGCCACAGGCACGCCACAATGCAGATATTGTGATTCAGGTCACCATGGTTGTTCACATGGGGTACAACCTGCCTGGAAGGCAGCATTAAAAAATATACGATGTGGCGATAGCAACGATGATAAACCAAGGGCTCCATTACCATGAGATAACTAAGCTAACCACTTGGTTCAAAGCCAATAAACTGTCTATCAATGCAAATAAATCAAAATATATCATATTCCGAGTAACCGAAAAATTGTAATTCTCTACTGGACCTGTGTGGGCGGATAGAGAGGTTGTGTGGGGGTGCATGTGTTTGTATGACTGTAGTTATGTGTTTATACGGGGGTACCAACATTGTGAACATGCACAACGAATGTGGGTTCTGTTGTCAAGACGCTCAGCAGGTATATTGGTGCTCGATCTCTGGAGCCCATATGATCAATATGTCTCTCCACTGAGATTTGAACTCCGTCATTGTGTTTGGGTGTCCCACGTTCAGGTGCAGTTAAAGGACTCTCCATGTTCGACTTGGTAGCTGTGATGAATTCTGAGATATCACCTGCTTAATTCTCAGCGGTGAGTAAATCTTCCTCTCTCAAATAACTGAATGTGCTTTCAACAATCCTTCCACCGGTTTCTGTGCTTTAAGAGATCAGTCGTTGTACTGTCTGGGGCCATTTAACACACCCAGTTCCACGCTGTCATAATCAAACACCTTCCTACCAAAGTCCTTAAGGTTCTCGGAGTTTGTAATCAGGAGAGGGACCTCGGTGGGATATCCGTACTTCGTGCCGTGTGCATCTGTGAAGGAGTCTGAACCAATTCCTGGCACTGCACAAAATGCAACATGAATTTTAGATACGGTGCCCAGAGCGGAGATAATGACTAGAACATTAAATCCAGTTAGTCAGCATCTTATTGCATTTGAGCTTTGCGTCATTTTGGTTTGGACTGGACTGAATACAAGCATAACACACGGGCTTGACTCATAGTTCTTACAACCTGGGTGAAAAGAAAAGTCGGTATTGTTCAGGCCATCGTCATTGAGGGAATGATTTCCACTGTATCTATCAAGGCGCCTAGCTTGAAACGCACTGCGCAATACCACATGTGCATCCTAGATACCCACTTGGCTTTTATCTTCGTAAATTGCTACTTTGGATATGTAGAAAGATAGGTAGATAGATAGATAGATAGATAGATATATAGATAGATAGATAGATAGATAGATAGATAGATAGATAGATAGATAGATAGATAGACAGACAGACAGACAGACAGACAGACAGACAGACAGACAGACAGACAGACAGACAGACAGACAGACAGACAGACAGACAGACAGTGGACAAGTTTTCTTACCCCAAAACTGAGATGCTTTTGTGGCTCTCCTTGCCTTGCCTAGGAGCTTTTTCATTTCGATGGGTTGTTTGTGCTTCAGTTTCACACAGAAGTTTGGCACTTACCACTATTTCCTATTGCAGACAAATCCAGTTTTATTTGTGAGCAAGCTGCTGTGCATGCTTGTAAACTAGTAGATACTGGCTATACATATATATATATATAGATAGATATATATATATATATAGATATATAGATATATATAGAGATAGATATATAGATATATATATATATATATATATTTATATATATATATATATACATATATATATTTATATATATATATATATGTATATATATATGTGTATCTATATCTCTTTATATATATATATATATATATATATATATATTTATATATGATTATGAATATAAATGTACACATACATATATATGTATGCATATAAATTTATATGTATATTTCGATATTTGTGATATATATATATACATATATATTTATGCATTTATATATATATATATATATATATATATATATATATATATATATATATATATATATATATATATATGCACATATATGTAGATATGTATATACATATATGTATAGATACATAAATAAATATATATACATAAAATAAAGGTTTATTCATATATATGTGAATATATATTCATACATATGTGAATATATATATATATATATATATATATATATATACACACATATATATATATATATAGATATATATATATATATATATATATATATATATTTCAATATATATATATATATATATATATATATATATATATATATATATATATATATATAAATGGAAATCTTGGAAATCTATAATAACAACCATGCAATAATTAACAATGGTTTTTAAAATTACGAATAATTAATTAAGATTAAGGATATAAAAGACGCAACCTGAAATGTTGCTTGAATGATGCCTAATCATAATTATTCACTATTTTCATATAGTTGTTCATTCGTGTTACTCTACTCCTCTTACACACTTCACCAAGTAGCATCAGCTGTAAGCATTTATCATGAAAATTGATATATGACTATACACTAACAATCACTAACTAAATTCAAAACAAACAAAACTGATCGTGTAATAAATTAACACTATACCACATCATCATCATTATCATCATCACTATCATCATCAGACTCTTTTATGTCAGCAAACAAGGTAGGCAGCATTGCAACTAATGGGATTGATGAAGGCACGCAGCTGACACCATAGCTGCCAATAGAGAAGATGTTACCATGGCTATGTGAAAGATAAAATGTAACACATTCATTATCTATTAAGAATAATGTGTCATTTATTCGAAGATATATAATTCTCAAGATCCATAAAAGAAGAGTCGATATGATATCGAGTCATAACTTAACTTACTGTGGTTATTGACCTGTGATCGCGGTTATATAATTGATTGGAAGGCGGACTGCGTTCGCTTCAGGGTACATATGTCAGCGATATAGGGCGCGTGTACTTTTTTCAAGTTGGGTTTCCAGGTCTGATATAGGACGTATCAATTAGAAACGCGTTATGACCAAGATAACGTCATGACATTGTATGTCTACACTGATAAGACAAGCAGTATTACACGGAGGGGCGGTTGTGTGTGAAGTTTGGAATGGTTTTTAAATGATGGGTTCGAAATTGTTATAATGTTATGTAATGTTGTACTTATTATGGCGGATATACCGAGAGAAAGCTTAGAATGGAAACAAGGCTTGGCTGTGACAGAACTCTCAAAGCTGTGACATTTAGAGCGGAGAGGCCCCTCTTGTTGGACCTCATGTGGGCCTTCAAGATAGGACGGGATTGACTCATTCGGACAACCTGAAAAGCTTGGTCAGGTTTATGGGCTAGTACAACAGGCAGAACTAAACTGTAAGATGGCTGGAGCAAATATGATATTTCCTGGAGGCATAAACAGATAAAGTGGACAACTTGATGCCGTTTTTTAGCCTTTTTTGTAACAGTTATGTCATGACAATTTCTGGCCCCCTCCGAGATAATATACCAACCCAAAACACTAGCAGTAAAACCCGAGGGCTAGAGTTAGATGGGGAGTCATTTGATCAGTACAAGAATGTTTTTTTCGAAATTGTCATAAGGGATTCGTAACGCGAAAACAATAGATACAATACGGGTATTGGAATAAACTCGGGTTGTGTGGTGCTGTATTGTGTTCCATTAAAGAATTAGACAATGGGTTTCTGTGCCAGCGTCTAAACCATTTGATTAAGATCAGTGGACTGGTCTGCGCGCATTCGACTGGGAGAATCGGTCAAACCAGTTCCTGCGATGGTATAGTACAGGGCACGGAGGGGATTCATTGTGAAATCAACGAGCTACGGCCATCAAAGTTCGTGTCATTTTAGGGTGTGATTACATTGAACGATAAGCTGACACGACCCGGCCCTGTCACCAACATGCCCCGAAAACGGTCGTATTGCGCAGGGAAAGTAGATCTAGAAGCTAGAGTATTTACAACACGTTAAAAAAGTGCTAAACGAAACAAAACGGTGGTATATTAACAATAATTTTGAAAAGTCGTTAATTATTTTAGTAAAACATTATCTTGTTACAAAATGAATGCGCAACACTCATAAGCGGATTAACACAATTAAGGGTCTAGGGTAATTTTCTCTGCCAGTTGAGCCGAGTGCCATTTCTGTGATGTGCGTTCTGAAAGATGTCAGATAATAACCCAATTTTCCATGGTAAGTACATAATTATTACAACAAAATAGGATAAATATCTAATGAATGGTAACTCAATATTGACGGGTTGTTTTTCGAGGGAGACTATTTCACTCACAATATTCATTTCAACAGATTTTATCATGTTCACTAATCTGATTTGGTTGAACTTCATTGAACTGAACTTCCTATACATATGACAAGACACGTTCTTCACAGCGTAGCAAGTTATCACAGCTGCAGAGATTACCAACATAATCATTTCACAATAGTGTTTTATTAAGTCTGATTTTTGTAGGATTGCTTAGACTATGACAGTATGACGGCAGTGAATTATATCGAACTTAACTTTCAGGAGCTTTGTGTAGCTTGACGATTGTTTACCTGTTAAAGTGGGGGTGGGGGGGCTTTTATCTGAGCTGTTCTTCATGGCCCTCGTATTAATTATTTCGACATTGGTGGCATTTATCATGAATGTGCAATACTGACATCGTTGTTTCAGTAACTCCTGAATATAACACGGAATTCATGTCATCTAAAACAATCAGTCTCATTGTACGTCGCGGAAGAAATAGCCGGTTGTTTGCTTGGCGTTTATCTCTATGGATGCTACATTTAACTTTTACATATTTATTTTTTGCAGGTCGTGACTTCTTTCGTGAAATGAACGTCTCCTTCCAAGCGAGAACCAATCGGGGAACTGAGTTGAAATCAACTTCGTCTGAAAGGGCGGGTGTTTTCTGAAAGGCTTGAGTCAGTATGTAGGTCATGGACAAATATGGTCAGCAGCTGTCGTGTGTGTTATTGGTGTTGAGGAGTATTAGTGTCAGCCACGTATTTGTTGATGCAGCGTTTACGCGTCGCATTCCTTTTCATTCGGCTGACATTTTTTAACGAAATAATGTGTTTAATTACCACATGCGACTCGTATCGAATGAACATCATCATGTGCAGGACCATATTGTATGAGTATGTGGTCCAGGTGAACCTTATGCTTGAACACAGGCCGACTTCTCTGATTTTTTGCCATTGATTGACATTAATGAAAATAGCTGATTCCGAATTTTATAGTGACATATCCGGCAATGCAATATGTTTAGTTTTCTTATTCACACTCATTTTAACATACTCCAGCGTACTTTCACTTCGGCATGTTTGCAGGATATCTGTATTTGATAGTGTTCTGATCAAATCCTTTGAAGTGATCGTAGGGAGGTCATCTTTGACCTTGTTTCGTGCAGATGTTGCTCGCGGGATTCTTTGGCAATCCATACCTGTTTTTTGATTTTGGTTCCGTTGGTTCACAGCGGATTTGCTATCGTCGCGCTTGTGGAGTATTTGACATGGACATATCTGAGTCGATATTTTGTTCGTATCGACACTTTTGGGCGTTGACATTTTCTTGTACAACTGTGGACATGGCAGCTTGGAATGTTTTCAAATCAAATCCTCTTTCGTATATTTTAAGTCATTTGTTTCTAAATTCGCTTTCATTTTGATCTGTTCTGATCCGGCCTTAACATCACCCTCGTACATGATTTCATATTTGTCTTGGCGATGATTCACCCGCGAGAAGTGGTCATATATAAGCGATGTTCGACAGTGTTTCATACTGATATCGTTTGCGGGAATTTCGAATAATCGAGTACCTGTTTATTGAATTTCATTCCATTGATTGACAGTAATATTTTTTAGTGTTTGACACCATGACAGATGCGATATTGTCTCGACAATCGTGAATTTTTACGTTACCTGACGCAATTATGGACGCTCCTGATATTTTCTTAATCCGTTGCTTAGAATTAACTCTTATTTTGTTTTTGTACTCGTATCGCATGAGCTGATCATTGGAAAGATGTGTAGGACCATATTTTATCATTATGAATTCTGCTTGAACCTTACTTTGAACACTGACCGACTTCTCTGTTTTTTTCGTCATTGGTTGACAGTAATAAATTTTGTTGTTTCCGAATCATATAGTGACATGCCGGGAGCTATTTTATATCTAGTGTTCTCACACGCGTGTTTACATACTCCCGCGTACTTGCACGTCTGCTTATTTGCGAAATATTTGTATTTGATAGCGTTATAATCAAATCCTTTGAAATGATCACAGGGAAGCCATCTTCGACCTTGTTTCGTGTCGATGTTGCTCGCGGGATTCGTGGGCAATCCATCACTGTTTGTTGATTTTGATTCCGTTGGTTGCCAGCGGATTTGCTATCGTCGCGCTTGTGGAGTAATTGACATGGACATATCTGAACCGATATTTTGTTCGTATCGACACTTTTGGGCGTTGATATTTTCTTGTACAACTATGGACATGGCAGCTTGGAATGTTTTCAAATCGGCGGTTTTACCCAGAAGTCCTCTTTCGTATATTTTAAGTCATTGCCTTACGACATTGAAAATAGAGAATCCACATTGTCAATGCAATAGTGATTTCTCGTCTATATTGTGGGCATTTCTTTAATCTTTTCAGGTGGCAAGAAAATAAAATATTGATGCTCGTGATCTGATCTCTATACGATATGTCCGTTTATAAAATGTTGATTTCTTGTGACCTTTTTCTGTTAATCATTCATCGCTCAGTCCTTTAACTTCGCTTACTATGTTTTTCCATTCAGACATTTGTTTTGTATATTAAATTTATGAACACTTAGTGGTGAAGTGTTATGTAATAAATCTACATTGCCTGCCTTCCTTTACTGTTGACGCGTAGGTGACGTCTTGTTTCGTGTTTTCTTCGTCAGTATTTGGATGAATTATAACTACACTATCCATTTTGCACATAGCGACTTATGTGAATTGATCACCAAAGATGTTTATTTAGTATGTTTCGAACGTCCTATGCACCCAACGTCAACGAGAAATATGCACGTATTCCACAGGACCGCGAACTGGGCAGCTATGCTGTTTCATCCGACAAGGTACGATAAGCGCGGACTGTTGTCTCGAACGCACGGCATGCGGGAAGGTCCTCTATGACTTCCTGACTTCATCCCCATGTGACCATGCGATACATCAACTGCCAAAATGATAACAATTATAACACCCATGAAACTGATTTCAAGAAGGCAAGATGTTTCTTTAGCATGACCAAGTTGAATATACCATTAACACGCCTGTTAAGTGTAGATCTACATCCGCGGTTTCTCGTTTACGTCTTCAGCAGTGTATGTTTGTACGAAGATTTCTCGCGTCACACACTTCTTTGTATTCACGTAGATACTTTTTTTGCGAAATAATGAGTTCGTCTTATGATATCGCCATTTGATCACTCGTGGATAATTCCTTTACGATATGCGTCAGACCTTCTTTTATGCCGCCGGTACATTATGCTGAAATACTGACGGACTATTCACCATTGGTTGACAGCGATTGTCGTCTCCGAATTCTAAATCAAAATCCGGTTCTATTTTAATATTTTGCTTCCAAATTCGCAATAGTTTTAACCGTTTCTGATCCGGTCTAAACAGTAACTTCGTGCAGGATTTCACAATGGATTTTTACGAGTGAAATTTGACGTTTGCTTGCGCAAATATGGACGCTTTTGATATTGTTCTAATCGGGATTTTTTTTCACATTTAATCCTTTGTTTTTTATTTGATGGTCAGCATATACTGGTCATGGAGATTCTGTATCGACAATGGCTAGTAGTCACCCCATTTAAGGATTCGTGGTCTCGATTGAATTGTGGCGATTTCTTTTACCATATTGATTGGCACATAAATGAAATGTTGATGTCTTTGATCCAAGTTTGATATCAAATGGTGTTTTCTTGTGACTACGTGCATTTTACATTTTATGACACATTTTGCTGTTTATGGTTACCTAATATCTTCTTGTCTTGAATTTTCAAACTTCATATAGTCCACAGGATGTTAATTTGGTTTGTTTTTACAATTCACAGTTCCAAATGATTGATAAATGATGTAATAAAGGCTATTCTTTTCAAATTACTTGTAAACACACTGAATGTAACATTTTAGGATTATTTTAACTGACATATCACACAGATGAAGTTCCCTTGCTGTGTCATGTTTTCCACATAACTATTTAATTGAATGGCGCATTGTTTTACAGTTAATAAGAGTTGTGCACAATCTTTTAAGAGTTAATATTTGATCATTTATATATCATGTACCGAACATCTGCAAGACATCTGCACGGCTTCCATTGGACAGTGACATGACAGGAATGCATTGACAAATGGACAGCAGTCGAAAGACCCTAGAAGGTTGATTGGATCGTAATGATTCCTAGCATTTATGACCACAAATATCAAATGTAGCATGTTGTGTAGGTGCTTGTGGTCATAATGGTGAAAGGATGTCTAGCAGCCGATTTAGTGTTTTCTAGTAAAGGCGATCAATCTAGTTCATTGTTGGGCCTTCATTACAAACTTGCTCCAAATGCTTAAATTCAATCCAGCAATGTAATGTCTGCTGTGGCCCGCTCATTCAATGGACGTCATGATCTCACCAGATGGAATTCCTCATCACCACCAGACATGCTCTTTCAGAAGACTGGTCAGCTGGTTGCACTTAGGTTAGATTTCTTTTTCAGAGGACTAGGCAGCTGGTTGCACTATAGTTAAGTTTCTCTTTCAGAAGACTGGGCAACTGGTTGCACTATAGTTAAGATATCTCTTTCAGAAGACTGGGCAACTGGTTGCACTATCGTTAAGAATTCTCTTTCAGAAGACTTGGCAACTGGTTGCACTATAGTTAAGATTTCTCTTTCAGTCGACTGTGCAACTGGTTGCACTATAGTTAAGATATCTCTTTCAGAAGACTGGGCAACTGGTTGCACTATAATTAAGATTTCTTTTTCAGAAGACTGGTCAGCTGGTTGCACGTAGGTAAGATTTCTTTTTCAGAGGACTGGGCAGCTGGTTGCACTATAGTTAAGTTTCTCTTTCAGAAGACTGGGCAACTGGTTGCACTATAGTTAAGATTTCTCTTTCAGAAGACTGGGCAACTGGTTGCACTATAATTAAGATTTCTCTTTCAGAAGACTGGGCAACTGGTTGCACTTAGGTATGATTTCTTTTTCAGAGGACTGGGCAGCTGGTTGCACTATAGTTAAGTTTCTCTTTCAGAAGACTGGTCAGCTGGTTGCACTATAGTTAAGATTTCTCTTTCAGAAGACTGGGCAACTGGTTGCACTATAATTAAGATTTCTCTTTCAGAAGACTGGTCAGCTGGTTGCACTTAGGTAAGATTTCTTTTTCAGAGGACTGGGCAGCTGGTTGCACTATAGTTAAGTTTCTCTTTCAGAAGACTGGGCAACTGGTTGCACTTTAGTTAAGTTTCTCTTTCAGAAGACTGGGCAACTGGTTGAACTGTTGTTAAGATTTCTTTTTCAGAAGGCCGGGCAGCTGGTTGCACTATAGTTAAGATTCTCTTTCAGACGACTGGGCAACTGGTTGCACTATAGTTAAGATATCTCTTTCAGAAGACTGGGCAACTGGTTGCACTATAATTAAGATTTCTCTTTCAGAAGACTGGTCAGCTGGTTGCACTTAGGTAAGATTTCTTTTTCAGAGGACTGGGCAGCTGTTTGCACTATAGTTAAGATTCTCTTTCAGACGACTGGGCAACTGGTTGCACTATAGTTAAGATTTTCAGAAGACTGGCAACTGGTTGCACTGTTTTAAGATTTTTTTTTCAGAAGACTGGGCAACTGGTTGCACTATAGCTAAGATTCTCTTTCAGACGACTGGGCAACTGGTTGCACTATAATTAGGATTTCTCTTTCAGAAGACTGGTCAGCTGGTTGCACGTAGGTAAGATTTTTTTTTTTCAGAGGACTGGGCAGCTGGTTGCACTATAGTTAAGTTTCTCTTTCAGAAGACTGGGCAACTGGTTGCACTATAATTAAGATATCTCTTTCAGAAGACTGGGCAACTGGTTGCACTGTAGTTAAGATTTCTTTTTCAGAAGGCCTGGGCAGCTGGTTGCACTATAGTTAAGATTCTCTTTCAGAAGACTGGGCAACTGGTTGCACTATAGTTAAGATATCTCTTTCAGAAGACTGGGCAACTGGTTGCACTGTACAGAAGACTTGAGGCACTGGTTGCACTTAGGTAAGATTTCTTTTTCAGAAGACCGGGCAGCTGGTTGCACTATAGTTAAGATTTCTCTTTCAGAGACTGGGCAGCTGGTTGCACTATAGTTAAGATTCTTTTTCAGAAGAAGATTTCTGGGGCAGCTGCAGACGACTGGTTGCACTATAGTTAAGATTTCTCTTTCAGAAGACTGGGCAACTGGTTGCACTATAGTTAAGATTTCTTTTTCAGAAGACTGGGCAGCTGGTTGCACTATAGTAAGATTTCTCTTTCAGAAGACTGGGCAACTGGTTGCACTATAATTAGGATTTCTCTTTCAGAAGACTGGTCAGCTGGTTGCACGTAGGTAAGATTTTTTTTTTCAGAGGACTGGGCAGCTGGTTGCACTATAGTTAAGTTTCTCTTTCAGAAGACTGGGCAACTGGTTGCACTATAATTAAGATATCTCTTTCAGAAGACTGGGCAACTGGTTGAACTGTTGTTAAGATTTCTTTTTCAGAAGGCCGGGCAGCTGGTTGCGCTATAGTTAAGATTCTCTTTCAGAAGACTGGGCAACTGGTTGCACTATAGTTAAGATATCTCTTTCAGATGACTGGGCAACTGGTTGCACTATAGATTTCTCTTTCAAAGACTGGTCAGCTGGTTGCTTAGGTAAGATTTCAGAGGACTGGGCAGCTGGTTGCACTATAGTTAAGTTTCTCTTTCAGAAGACTGGGCAACTGGTTGCACTATAGTTAAGTTTCTCTTTCAGAAGACTGGTCAGCTGGTTGCACTTAGGTAAGATTTCTTTTTCAGAGGACTGGGCAGCTGGTTGCACTATAGTTAAGTTTCTCTTTCAGAAGACTGGGCAACTGGTTGCACTATAATTAAGATATCTCTTTCAGAAGACTGGGCAACTGGTTGAACTGTTGTTAAGATTTCTTTTTCAGAAGGCCGGGCAGCTGGTTGCACTATAGTTAAGATTCTCTTTCAGACGACTGGGCAACTGGTTGCACTATAGTTAAGATATCTCTTTCAGAAGACTGGGCAACTGGTTGCACTTAGGTAAGATTTGTTTTTCAGAGGACTGGTCAGCTGGTTGCACTATAGTTAAGATTCTCTTTCAGATGACTGGGCAACTGGTTGCACTATAGTTAAGATATCTCTTTCAGAAGACTGGGCAACTGGTTGCACTGTTGTTAAGATTTTTTTTTTCAGAAGGTCGGACAGCTGGTTGCACTATAGCTAAGATTCTCTTTCAGACGACTGGGCAACTGGTTGCACTATAATTAAGATATCTCTTTCAGAAGACTGGGCAACTGGTTGCACTATAATTAGGATTTCTCTTTCAGAAGACTGGTCAGCTGGTTGCACGTAGGTAAGATTTTTTTTTTCAGAAGACTGGGCAGATGGTTGCACTATAGTTAAGTTTCTCTTTCAGAAGACTGGGTAACTGGTTGCACTATAGTTAAGTTTCTCTTTCAGAAGACTGGGCAACTGGTTGCACTATGGTTAAGTTTCTCTTTCAGAAGACTGGGCAACTGGTTGCACTATAATTAAGATGTCTCTTTCAGAAGACTGGGCAACTGGTTGAACTGTTGTTAAGATTTCTTTTTCAGAAGGCCGGGCAGCTGGTTGCACTATAGTTAAGATTCTCTTTCAGACGACTGGGCAACTGGTTGCACTATAGTTAAGATATCTCTTTCAGAAGACTGGGCAACTGGTTGCACTATAATTAAGATTTCTCTTTCAGAAGACTGGTCAGCTGGTTGCACTTAGGTAAGATTTGTTTTTCAGAGGACTGGGCAGCTGGTTGCACTATAGTTAAGTTTCTCTTTCAGAAGACTGGGCAACTGGTTGCACTATAGTTAAGTTTCTCTTTCAGAAGACTGGGCAACTGGTTGCACTACTGTTAAGATATCTCTTTCAGAAGACCGGACAACTGGTTGCACTATAATTAAGATTTCTCTTTCAGAAGACTGGTCAGCTGGTTGCACGAAGGTAAGATTTTTTTTTCAGAGGACTGGGCAGCTGGTTGCACTATAGTTAAGTTTCTCTTTCAGAAGACTGGGCAACTGGTTGCACTATAGTTAAGTTTCTCTTTCAGAAGACTGGGCAACTGGTTGCACTATAGTTAAGATTTCTCTTTCAGAAGACTGGGCAACTGGTTGCACTACTGTTAAGATATCTCTTTCAGAAGACTGGGCAACTGGTTGCACTATAGTTAAGTTTCTCTTTCAGAAGACTGGGCAACTGGTTGCACTATAATTAAGATATCTCTTTCAGAAGACTGGGCAACTGGTTGAACTGTTGTTAAGATTTCTTTTTCAGAAGGCCGGGCAGCTGGTTGCACTATAGTTAAGATTCTCTTTCAGACGACTGGGCAACTGGTTGCACTATAGTTAAGATATCTCTTTCAGAAGACTGGGCAACTGGTTGCACTATAATTAAGATTTCTCTTTCAGAAGACTGGTCAGCTGGTTGCACGTAGGTAAGATTTTTATTTCAGAGGACTGGGCAGCTGGTTGCACTATAGTTAAGTTTCTCTTTCAGAAGACTGGGTAACTGGTTGCACTATAGTTAAGTTTCTCTTTCAGAAGACTGGGCAACTGGTTGCACTATAGTTAAGATATCTCTTTCAGAAGACTGGGCAACTGGTTGCACTATAGTTAAGATATCTCTTTCAGAAGACTGGGCAACTGGTTGCACTGTTGTTAAGATTTCTTTTTCAGGAGGCTGGGCTGCTGGTTGCACTACAGTTAAGTTTCTCTTTCAGAAGACTGGGCAGCTGGTTGCACTTCTGTAAGATTTCCCTTTCAGAAGACTTGGCACCTGGTTGCACTATAGTTAGGATTTCTCTTTCAGAAGACTGGGCGTCAGGTTGCAGACTGGATCTTCAAAGAGGTACACAATTTAAAATCGCTGCTTTAAATAAGCACTCAGGAATACTGGAATTATGTCTTTCAAATTACCTCTAACAGATGAATCATCCTTAGGTTATGTCCTCAGTTATTCTCGTCATAGAATATCCATTTGTGTTAATTTATCCTATTTGTGGTCATCAGAATAATTCCTCCCAGAATACTGCAAAAAAATGGTTGACTAACCAGTGACGACCGTTATAAGTGATATGACATCTCAATTGCAGGCCCTGTCAGACCGCGCCAAATCTGCACGTTGCTGGCAGCTTGATTGGAATGATGTCTATTTGGCGTTGCCTGTCGTGTGTGAAGTATGTGGCAGTTGCCGTTGTAAATCAAATTGATCACATTCACTGCTTATTTCATCACATTGTTAATGTTTGTTTATCAAGTTATTGCAGTCTTCATGGACAATGAATGGATTTCTAATTTAACCGCATTGTTTGACACACCCAGCCTCAATTTCTGTTCAATCTCAATACATATCTGGTCACAATGCGATAATCCAGCCCAGCCATTCAGATAGTTATGTTGTGTATTTCTAGTAGAGCTCCCTGTACCGGATATGATGACCCGGATGTCACCGGCTCGGATGGGACGAGAGAGAGGACCACCATTAATGTTTCTGGTAAAGTATTCCCTTCTGGTAATTTAATTGGTGATTGGTTTTCGTTTTCCATTTCATCTTTGCTTTTGTTGTGTTGCGCTTCAGAAGTCTTAGCTATAGTGCTATTATCATGGAAATTTAGTCTCCTCTGTATCATCCTCGATGAAGTTGCTGACCACAGTGCACTGTACCTGGCACCTGCAGCAACGACAATCTGCCCTACACTGGGGATCAGTTGAACGCATGATAAAAGTACGCATACCATCGGTTTTATATCACAGAGTGTGGGTATTATCTTTAAATAATTGCCCTTGATGTCTTCTGTAAACATTGTATGTAATACTTCAATGTCAGTATTAATTTCCATTATAGAATTTACTTTTGAATGTTGTTGAAATCTGGAAACTTAAATCATTCCTAGAGCCAGTTTGATCCAATTATTTTGGACCAACGAGTTTTCTTTACACATAGGTCATGAGGGTAGTGAGCGAGGCTAGAGAGGTGTGGGTGGCCAGGCTGTGGCGGGGTCTGGCCTGGGTCAGTTGGTGGGGGCAAGTGGTCAGATAAATGCAGGTAGGCAAGTGCTAGAGGGCTACTATGAATCGGGGGTGGGCCAGGGTAAGGAGGGCCCTGGTATACGAGGTCAAGGTGAGAGGGAGTGCTAGAATGGCCTGTGTGTATTCTTGACATTGTTGCTTCGTTTCCAGATTTCACAACAAACCAATTATCTGGCCCTTAAATATTTAAATTATTTCATGAAATTGAATTAAAACTAATAAGAATGTCACAGTGTACAGACTATTGTCCTGTGTGATGTGTGCTTGGGAGGACAGGGCGGTCGTGAGGAGAATAGGGAGGCTCTGTGTATTTCAAAGTATCTGTATTATTTTATGATTCTGGGCATTTGATGATTGAAATGACTGAAGTGGATACTTTACCTCAACTATATGCCTCAATAGTAAACTGTTCATAACAGGTGTGCACTGGGATCTGGTGTACAAATATTCCATGGCTCTCCACTCAAATGTATCAACTCTGTACACAATTGTTCTACAATATGTACCTTTGGGTGGAAATAACTTACATGAGTTGCTCAAATGCATCTGCATATTATTAAAGAAAATTGTAAAGAAAAGATTTTGTGTGTTTGAGTGTGGAATATCAAGATCCTTTCTGACGGAAGCCACATACTGGAGTAGAGACCAGAGGGATTGAACTGAGGAGATTACAACATGGACATTGCTACTCTCAGTGAAACATCTGCCTGTCAATGGATATTTCAATGGAGCAGATGCTGGATACAGGATCTTCCGGAGGGGCAAAGCTGACGAGAACCCTTTTGCTACTGGTGTTGGCCTAACGACCGATACAAAGCTGATCATAAACACTTTTGACCCTGTTAGTTATACTGCAACATCTTCAATGCCATATGGACTTGATATAAGTTTACCACTATATGATCTCTGGCTGCAACTATGACAGAAATTTATCATGAGCAGCCTGTGGACATGCTTGGAGGGAGATAAAACCAAACTCAACGCTGCTGTCCTTACCTCACTATTAATTGTTGTAAAACTCGGACATTATACAGAGAGCATGGGACAATACCGGACCGGTCTTGTGACAAGATCGATTGTCTAGTGGGAAACTACAAACTGTGATACTTGACAGGCAGACTAAGCAGATATGGGATCTTGATGAGAGACCCATTGCCTGGAAGGAGATTGAACTTGCTCTGGCTGCTGATGGCCTGCCAAGTGTCTAGACGGGAGCCTGTGTGGTGGAGCGTGGGACACTCACACAGCATCACTGACATTATCAACAACTACAACTGACCACCATCACCAATAACAAATCTTCTTGGAAATTGAGTGTGTATAAGAAAATGATTGTGACCTATGAAGTTATTTTACGTTGGTCGAAAGGAAGTTGTTGAAACTAATGTAAGAGTTTGATAGCATAAAAGTTATCGGGTATGTTCAATTAGGCATGAATGAATCCAAGATAGGCTTATAGATGTTCAAGTACAAGTTGGATATTCCAAGCTAACTTTCCTTGGTGTGATGTATGTTTGGAGAGGAATGGGTGGCAATGAGGGGAGATGGGAGGCCACTTGTAATTAATGAAATCAGACAGGATAAGAAATCAAGGTTTTGCCTCTGTAAAAGCATATCCTCTCTTATAAGATTACGGATTCTGTAACTGTGTATATTTAATGGTGTATTTGTTATGCAATCATTGATTCGGTTAATTCAGCAAAAATCCATTGTGTTAATCAATTGAAGTTGTATTTAGGAGTCCATTTTGTTCAATAATGAGTTGGATATTTAATTGTCGATATTTTATTAAAAATCATTGACGTTAAATTAAAAGGATGAAACTCTTATTTCAGACAATCATTGTTTAATACAACATTCAATTAATTTAAATAGAATTCTTTCGTTATTGTTAAGTGAAATAGTATTTCCTAAAAAAAATTTCATGGAGTGGTCCGTTTCTGTTCATTTGTTTACATCCGACAATCCTGGAAAATTACGACGAAAGATCAATCGATGGGGTAAAAGCTGCATTTGACTTGAGGAGATTCGTTACTCGGTACCAGAAGTTCAAAAAGAGGAAGGCATCTGAAATGGATGTTTTCATGAGTAAGCAGTTTATTAAGCCAGTGTTTGGGGATGATGCTATCATAGAATGTCGCACTGATTCATATCCTCGTCAGCAGCTCTGAAGTGTGCTATTACGTCCCAACTGCAGTTGGCCCGAGTTGTTGTCGGTCCGAAAATTACTACCATGTCTATATTTAGCTTGTCAGAAAAAGAAGTCTCAAAAAGGAAACTGTTGAGGAACTCATGGCCAACTCGAAGCTACTTTTTCAACAATCCGGGGTTAGCCACCCTGCAACAGCGCAAAAAATGTAGGCATTGTAATATAATTTATGACAGAGGGGTTCGCATCATTCTCTGGGCATAGCAATGTGAGCTTTGTTAAAGACACCTTCAATCTCCAGAGATCTGTCACTGTTCGGACCTTTTCGCCTTCGGTATCTGCAGAAGCTTACTCAAGTGCTCATATGTGGGGTTAGTATTACCATGGAGTACTGAACAGGTAGACGATTTATTTACCTTGCCTTTGTAGAATCAAATAGGTTCTTTGATTTAAGCTTTCGCAAGTCGATTCGTGGTTATAACGATAGCCTTGTCGCAGTTCATAATGAAGGTAGACGGTCTTGTATTTTGATATCGGTAAGGTATGATATGGCATTACATCCCGCATTACAGTAACCCAATCAGCCATACTCCTTTGAACCAGCAGCTCTGCCGCAGCTAACGCACCCCACAATATCGAACCCAGTTTTCCATTGCCTCCTTACTTAACACGCCTGGCCGTGCTGCTATTGGTGTGTGAGAGTCCGCCTGATTCATACTGCCCACAAATATCTGAAACAAGTCCCCCATTACCTCCGCTGAACTGACCTCTCTTGTTGTCCCAAACATATTCCTGAAAATATTCACTTTATCCTGCAAATATATAATACTGAATACCGATCCCTTCTATATTTAACGTCAACACCGCAGAAAGCCAAAGTTTTGACAATCGCTGCTGCTCTTCAAGTTTCAATATGACTGTTTTATTCAGATTGATTTCATTCCTTCCTTTCTACTACATGGGAAAACCCGTTATATGTCGTTTCCAATGACGTTGCCAGGCTAGGACTCCTAATCATTGTATATTTCAGGGACGTGTTCATTATAGATGATGGTCTGGTTTGGGAGGTGGCTGTTGTTAGGATTCGTTTGACAATGCTTGACTGTGGAATTATGTATGGTTATACCTGTTTGTTTTTCAAAGGCACATCATTCCCTGAAAGGCACCTCATCAAGTTCTGGACCCTAATTGATGCACTTTCAAAAATAGGAAAACGAAAGTAAACCCATTTTCCACTTTCGTTTTTGTGATTGGGAAATTCGTGACAAGGAAACAAAAATGAAATGTATGGCCATTTTCTTTATGTGATAGCTAAAGACTGAAATGGAAAATAGGCCGAATACTTATCTTCCATATGCGTTCGTCAAAAACAAAGAAGAAAAATTTATATTTGTGAAATTTAAAAAACGAATTAACGGTTTATTACCTGTTTGCCGCCCCTACACCTTTTAATATCCGAGGTACCGTTTTTTATGTATGTAGCCTTGTATGCATATGTATATATATATAAATATATGTATATATATATATAGATATATAAAGATGGTGGCCATAAAACAGAGTATATATAGAGAGATATATATATATATTCTGCGTAGACGTATTCGGATATGTTATCGTAAATATGTACAAGATATATATCTCTCTATATAGATTTATTTCTATAGCATATCTCTCTAGATAGAGAGGGCCTCAGAATATAATATTATATATATATATCTCTATCTATGACCAACCGTCTATATCTATAGAGGCTATCTATATCTAGAGATCTCTAGGTATAGAGGCCAGTCGGTGTGAGACACTATGCCTCGCTAGAAATCAGATCGATCGCATCTCTAGATCTATATCTAGAGCTAGAGGTAGAGTCTCTAGAGTCTCTCTCTCTATCTCTCTAGAATCTCTCTCTCTCTCTCTATATAGAGCATCTCTCTCTCTCTCTCAGATCTCTATCTCTCTCTCGCTCTCTCTATCTCTCTCTCTCGCTAGATCTCTCTAGAGAGTCTATCTCTCTCTCTCTCTCTCTATCTCTCTCTATAGCTCTATCTATATATATATATAGTGCATCCACGCAAGGTCAATTGACTATGCACCAGCTCAGCTATCTCAACGAACGTGGCGGAAGTGGAATAACCACGCGCACCATCGAGCTTTTTTATTCATACCCCACCCACCATCGGGTCAAGGCGTACAGTCCTAGACCTATCATAGCTTTTTAGCTTGAGAGGCCGGTCGGTGTGGGCACCAGAGTGCCTGGGCCAGAAATACATCCCACGCATTCTCATCTGGTAAGAGGTCTGTATGGTACCATTACCTACAGATCTTCCTGGAATGGTTAGAATCACGCAGCCTACAGAGTCATCTGCTGACCAGGACCAGCCACCACCAATCACAGGAGAGCTGCCACACGACTGGCTCTCAGAGAAGGCGTACTACGAGAAGGTCACCTTTAACTCCTCGGCAAAGAATGATTCCATCCAAGCCCTGGTGGAGTGCATCCGAAGTCTTTCGCCCACAAGCACCAGGTCCGGACCGAGGGAATGTCGACTATATCAAGCAGCTTACAAACGCACAGCAGAACCACTGCGTGGCTTGCAATATCGAGATGCTATATGCCTACCAGTGACAAAGCGTCCGAGACGGTAGATCTTGAGTGACCGCACAGTGTCAGTTTTACGAAGGCATCCCTTCTTCAGTTCACCAGGCTAGAAGAGATAGCGAACGCCAACACCAGAGGAAATCTGTTACTCTTTGTGCCCGACCAAGCGTCCTGGGACCACGGAGAGGGCTTTTGTGAACCTGCCTTTGCCATGCATCATTGGACTTTTTTTCCAATCTGCGTTACGTTTCGTAACATCGAGAATATAAGGTTGCTCCCAGAAAACACAAGGGCGTTGACCAGGGCACCTCCAACAAGCACTGCTATCGAGCCCATAGTTTATTGTGCTTACTGCAGTACATCATCTGGTACATCCCTTTTTATGGCCATGGCTAGGGCTACGTTGGCAACAGCCATGCCTAGGTCCGGTGACGTGAAGTCAAGCTTTGGGAGTAACCCTTAAAAAGAGCCATCTTGCCGAGCATGGCGTAACACTATAAGGAGGGGCCATTTACAAAAGTACGTTTTTCCCACAAGGCTACGCATCCCTGGGAAATATTGCAAAATATTTGGGCAATCCCTATGAAACGGTGCGCAATTTGCAAATATACAACGCATATTTTTACGCGATTTTTGCACCGAGCTGCCCCCTAAGAGCGTTGCTATGTGCAGTGTATGAATAGAAAGAGTTTGTTAAGTAAATGAACTCTCAGCAAACAAACGGCGTATATAAGCTCAGATCGTGTAAACGGTTTTATGGTGGAAGAAGAAATAGGTTTGAAGTGAAGGCTATGCGTTGAGTGATTTGGAGTCTAAGAACTGTGGCCTGGGGGAGTGTGTGAGATATGTGAAGGAGCTTGTGGGGTTTGTCCACGACAAATGTAATTGTATATATTACCATTAAAGCCGATCTCTCGGGTCGTCGTGGTGTGGCGGCCCCCCGCCTGCATCTTTTGATAACCGCGGGAGCGTTTTTTTTGCGTTGTGCTGCTGGTAGCGTTGCCAGTCTCATCTGGTACCTTGGCCGCGGTGTGCTCGGCTATTGTGCTGCTGGGGGTTCTGGACTAGATCTCAGAACTAACCAGGTTCGTTCTCAAACTATTTCTGACTACTGTGTCCAGCAGCGCATATAAGCGCATTCTAGGTACATTCGTTGTCTATATCTAAATACAGAGTGTAGCAGGGTACATGAGTTTGGTTCCTAGCCAATTTCTAACTAATGAGGATCTCAGCGCTTACCAGGTATGTTCTCAAGCTATTTTATACCTGAGAATGTTCATGGAATCGTACATTTCTTTATAACACCTCTGTGTGCAAGCCCTAAGCTTAGATAACACTACACAGGCAGACACGACATGCTTAATACACTCATTAAATTGATCCGACATAAGATTGGATCAATATTCAGTTTTGAGCAAATAACATCTGGACATCTTATCAAAACACTAGTCGCCAGCTCTATTACGTAGCTGTTCGCTTCATTTCAGTCTGTTGTGGAAGGTTTCAATTGAAGCGTGTATGTGGTTACCTCATTGGAATGTCAATAAATCAATTTATTCAATGAGCGGGATAATTGTCGTCTTCTCTTGACAACATCAAACATATCAATTAAACGATCCTTGATATATTATCTTTCCGTTATACGTTGTGCTACAACTGCAGCATGTACAGTTTCCATTTATTGATTTCCGACAAAACCTTAATAAGGCTCATCGTTATCATTCCAAATGTTATGTAAATCTGTCATGTGATGTATGGCTTGTTCGTCAGTCATTTTCTTCCTTTTGATTACACAGTTTGCCTGACAATGATGCACACTTACCAGTTCGAATACTTCATTTTTTCAGAATAGGCGATGGAATACGATTCTTATTCCATCTTGCTGGATAAGATATCAGATTCGAGCAAGATGAATGGCCAGCCATTAATCTGAGTGAGTGCAGTACCTTACAGCATCAATAACCTGATTTGTATCTCTTGTTAATTTCTCTGAATGAACAAGCCCTATGCTATGCACATAAACAATTGACAGTTTTGTTCTTTCTCCTGGACCTCAGAAATGCCATTTGCAAAAGCTACCGTTTTAACTGTGGATGGGAACAAGTGGATCTATCAAATAAAAGCCATCGCCTGCTACCTTGACAAGCAGTTTTGGTATATCTCAATTAAGTAGTACTCCATACATGCTATTGTGTGAAGTTAGGCTCAACCGTTTTTAATACAAAGTTTGGCGGGCGAAGAGGTCCTTTGAATAACAGATGACTTGTGCGAACTGTCTGTAGGATTCATGGGAGTGGACGATTTTGAGAAGGCCCATATTGAAATAATCACTGATAGCGCCACTCACCTATATGACACCCTAGGCACGGTGTATGGAGCCAGTGACGACACATCCAGGGTTGTATAAGAGGGAATTGATAACTATAGATATAAGTGAGATGAGCATTATTTTACACAGCTGCAGACTATACCAGGCAGATGCCGTCCCTGTCTACATAGAGCGTGCTGAGCCAGTGCTGGCCAACATGGAGAAGGTAATGGTCGGGAACGGGTAGACGACGGCTACCTGGTCTGTAATAGTGTCAGTTCAGTAATTCATAACATACGTCTAAGAGAGTCAGCATAATGAATGGGTATTCATGCAGTAGTTTTGGGGGCTGATAACAAGGAAGTGTGTTTTTGTAGAATAAAACATACTCTTTGTTTCATCTGTAATAGAAGTTCTTGATGGTTAGACATTTTATTTCCCACGAACAAGATTATTCTATTATAAAGATGGAGTGGTTTCGCTTAGTGGAGAGAACAATGTTTTAACGCTCACCAGTTAACACAAAAAAACTAACATTGAATGCCTACATCTTCATTTTATGCATGATGTTTAAGCTGAACGGAGCACGAATTATGCAATATTGAAATAAATGCTTCCTTTTGTTTACTTGACGACGTTGTAAACGGCCATGGAGTGCTAGTAATACTTCGCTTTGAACGTTTTCCCCCACTTATCTCTCCGAACAGCGGCATGATCGTTAACGTAATATTGATACCTGACACCAACATTACTCAATGTTGATTAAACCGCTGTGTTAACTAGCGACACTGCTGACCGGAGGTCTAATGTAATAAATAACACGTTCAGCACTTTTGAATACCTATAGTTAAGTACACATAGGAGGCCGTTAAGAAAAATCGCAGGGCACCACTCCCTCACGCTAACAATCATCTTCTGTAACGCACCATAATGTTTGCATACATACCCCCTAAGATGACGGTCAGTCCTCAACTTGACAACAAGCGCCTTCTGGCAGCGGGCAATAAGGCTCGCAACCTCACACATATTCCTGAGTTGAGAAACTGGTATGGTTTGAGAATCATCGCGCACCTATGGACAATACCTGGAGCAGCAACATGACAAAAGAAAGATCCTCTGATATTAATTGCATGTAATGTAGATTATCACTTTTTCTTGGGCTTTTGGTTTATTTGCAACTATTGTAGGAACGCTGACGTTCGGTTGACCTGGAAATATTTTCCTGATTTGCTATTCTATTGGCTTATGTTCTACAATCAATATTACCATGGCCGTTGATATATTGAATTGGGCTAAAGCAGCGCCTTATTAGTGTTTTCATTTCTTTCAGGAATTAACTTTTACTTCAGTGCACAACGTACGTTCGCTTGGTCGATCTAGTACAGTGGTGTTTATTAACCTATATAGATACATATATATATTAAGTTTTTTTAGTATGATTTACGTAGATTAATTGCAAAATTGTCCCCTAGCTATCCAATCATACTGGTTTCATTATTACACATACATACACATGTTTCAAACCGATGACGAGCATGAACTAACAAAATCCATCCGTCGCATCAGTTTCTATTTTCTGGGATGGAAAGATAATAACATTATATCTCCTCTATGGGTCATAACAGCGGTCGTTTATAATGGTTTAACAGGAAGAAATCCCAACAGCCACTCGACTACCAGGAGTTTGTTATCTTGTATATAATGACACAGTTGTCGCCAGGTCTGTTCTATCGAATGGGCAATAACCAACCTAACGACTCCAAAGCACGAATTTTAAAGACGATTAATTCTGCATCACGGGCTTGTTATGTTTTTACAGGATGTAAATAGCTAAACCTTACGAATCATCAAAAGAGACTGGAGTCGGTTGGGTTTATTCCACAGCGCAAAGTTGTAAACCACAAAATGCGTAATGAAAGGAGAAGGCAAGGTTATAGATCGGCTTTTCTTACTTGATTAAACTTGGACGAGTAGGCCATATTTCTATTCGTCTGTATTGCATCACGTCGATTGATGTGTCTAGCAATGCCTTGTATGTGGGTGAAAATGATTATCAGTACGGATCATGATCAGCTGCGCAGTAATGTCCCTAGAATGAGGTCGTTGACTATCCAATGTAATACCCTCATTTGGTTAGTGGCACAACGCCCGATCCCGTATATCATACGTTACCTGTGATATGATCAACTACTTATTTCTTCCTAGACGACACAAACTCCTAACAGACCTTCATCAGCCAACTGCTTCTGATTGATTATATTTGTTCACGTCAGGTAAATTATCTTAATGCGTGTAAACACCACAGGTGTTAAAGTAAGATCATAACAAAGGATCAACGACGACTAGCGGTGTTGGTCGATTTGTTTACTATCACATATTCATATATCATTGATTGTACAAAGAAATTCATTACACAAACATGGCCGGCCCTTAGACAAGGGGTCGATCTAACAAGCAAGATAGGAAAGGATCTATTCCGAAGATGTAAGCCATTTCATGTGATTCTAGAGTAATGAGGTCTGAATCAATACCAAGCCACAGGGAATTCTGATCAATCAGTATAAAAACATGGCCAGGGCTGTGGTGTTAGGGAATGACATATTTCTGGGCTTTTTAACTAGTTATTCAGATGCTGAAAAAGCGGCGTCGGATGGTTTGTCACCCTGCAGTGCCAATCCATTTATCATCATCATCATCATCATCATCATCATCATCATCATCATCATCATCATCATCATCATCATCATAACTTATAATTGAGAAGTTTTGTTTGTCTGTCTGTCTGTGGGTATATTCTCCTCCGAAACGGCTGAACCAAGCCAGCGTGGGAAGATACCCCAAATGGTCCCCATATACAGCGTTTCACCGGGTATCTGATGCTGTGCAACGTCGTCGTCGCCAAAGACAAAACATGAATTCAACGATAATATTAAAGAAGCGTAATGTCTTTAGAGATAAATGCAGACCACGTACTTCTGGCGTTGAAAAGTTATGAATACCATGCATTACATACCGGACTGCGACTTACGCAGTGGAAAATCATTTCAAACCCGTCTCGGCGATGTTCTCAATGGGGTCATGGTAGGGATTAGTAAAGCTATACTACATGATATTGACGATTCAGTTGACAACATTACACGTATATACTATTGTCATACTTTCTGGCTGGGTCAAACATTAAGGGGCAAAATTTATTGATCAAGAGTGCTGTTTTAGTAGCGCTCCTTAGAAGTGGTATGCTGGTGTTGCGTAAATTGTTACTGGCAGATCGGATGTTTCAAAACCGCATAAAGGAACCTGACTGCATGGCCTAATCCACATCTTCTTTCCAATACAGTGCGTGTAAGCGATAACCCAAGACAAGTGTTTTCAAGCTATTCTTTTCGATTGATCGTTCGCAAAACATATGTACCATGGTCAAAATGCTACTATATGGACAATATATGTCACTATCTAATGGCGTTCATCGTCATTGATGATCAATCTTATATGTTAGAGAACATGATATAAGGAAACCTTGTTTTCAAAATAGAATAATGTGCCTATTTATAGCTCATACCTATTTATAGCTCCGTCATGTAGCTTTATGACAAATACAATTCCAGCGCATTTATATTCGTTGTTGCTCGAAGTTAGTTAGGCTCACGTAATATTATCTAGTATAAAGTTGAACAAGGAAGTTGCTGAAAGCATATGGATTAAGGATAACGTCATTGGATAATCACCGATTAAGGATAACGTCATTGGATAATCACCGATTAAGGATAACGTCATTGGATAATCACCGATTAAACAAAAATGTAATATGTTTGTGAAAACTGTGGACAATGGAAATATACAGTCTTTCGCAGATGATGTAAATAGCTGAGCAGGTCTCTTACATTCCGTACTAATGCGTATCTTGCAACGACCTGTTGAGCAGAAAAAAAGCATGAAGCTTTGTGAAATGGAAACCGTCACTTTTGGATTGACCTAAGTATACGAACTTTACAAACGTTTTAAATTGTTGCTGCTGTGTATTGTTTAGTGATAAGCTAATGATATATAGGGATTAGCATATGTGTTTGGTTTGGAACACACTGCTCGACGATGTCGCGGGAGATCCAGAGATACGCTGGCCATAGCACTGCACGCCTTCTAAGCTACAGAGGCTGTCGTCCACTCCCATGACCAGCAACTTTCTGTGAAGTACACTCGGTCTCGTGGTATTGAATGGGCTGCTGAAATCCCCATACAGAACACGCACATAAGTATCAGGCTTTTCAAGGTTCTGTAGAACGCAATAGATGCACCCGATTATGTTTCAGCACAGTGAATGCAGCATTTCATTCATTGATAGGGCACCAAAGACAAAATGAACGACCAATTGGCGGCAGAAGAGCAGATTCTGTCTTGCCCAAAAGTCCTCTCTATAGGCATAGTGATTCAATCGCGGCTTTGCAAGCACGGTCAGCATAACACACGCACGTATTTGTATCTACGATGGGTGATACCGTTGATATGCATGGGCTGTATGCCCCAGCTAGTATGTATGTAAGCGGTAATAGTGTTAATAGCAGGCACAATCCAATTTGCCGAATGTCGACAAGTAGCCCTGTTCAAGGATGGTTGCTAAATATGGCACGTTTACATAGGCACTCTCTTCGGAGTCTTTTTGTAGGAGTGAAGAGAGGGGGGGGGGGTATATTGTAGGAACCAAATAAAACTTGATTAGATCAAACCGAACGCTATCAAGCAGGTATGTTAATCATGCTAGATATAACATATCAATATGGCGGACATGCAGACTAATGCTCTTCACAAGGCATGTGTGAAATACACTACATTTAAGTTCGTTTACAATTATAAACTAATAACCAAGAGCATTGCTGTGTCAATGAGGATATTTCATCACGTGTGATGTTCCTGATGTATATAGTGCGTGTACACAAAATACAGCGGGGAATACTTCACATACACACAGAGACTATCAGTGGTATGAATGGCTTTTGTGCCTCATCAATAGGACCCGGCAACCAGTTCATTGCAGGCTATTTGCTTGTGTCAGCTAGGTAAAATGGGGTGAACGTGTAGTGTGAAGCACAAAACATATTTTCACTTGTACCACGCTTTGTTCGAATGCCCACAGCGGTGCATGCTAATGAAATGATGCCCGAGAGACCCTAGACAGACAATAGTCGACCTTGATATCACTTTCATTGTACCGACGAGGATTGCCGCAAATACCCTTATCCATCGCCATAGCAACGTCACTTTCATGGTTACAGTTACCTCGTAATCCGATGTGCATTTTATGTTACAAACGGCACCATGTTCTTGATATAAATACATTTGTCCTACGGAACAAAACATGTGCAATCTAACAGCTATCCATAAACCGGATTGTTTGCTTCATTATATTTCGATTGCCAATTGATCACATGCCCCAACCCAATAAACATTGATATATTACCGCAAGTTGGTAAGGCATCCGTTTGCATATTCCTAAAGGTATTTTTCAGAAGTGTTCGATACACAGATAGTTGACACACTGATACAGGTATTTACAGAATTCTTCCAGTGGTCATTGATAACGTCCAAAGCTCATTCTGGTCATTGCGCTGTTCTCAGAGGACCATAATACAACAACCATCTATAACACATAAAGCGGGTCTTTAGTTGTAAAATAGTTACCGACATTAAAGCTATCCGTCACCTGAAACGCTGGTATTATCTCTATAGGCTCAAATGACATGATTCCCAGTGACACACAAAAAAACCCTCTTGCTATGATTTTTCCACGGCGCCCATATTATGCTAACACATCTGCGTTTTTATCTTATGAATTCCAACGATCAAGCAATTAAGTGTTCTAATATATTCCATCGTTTCCGCACTGTGGTCACGGTTAAATTGTGTGAACATTACACAGACTTAACGGCAAATTGTGAAAATACACCATTGTGCTGAATGAGTGAGCGCGCCTTATTAGAGCCCAGTCAATCGATGGTTGCTGCAGTCAAACGTATCTGTTTGTCTGCCCAAAGTAATCATTGTGCTCTGGCGCATTATTTCGGAAGTATTTACTATTGACAGCATAAAAAATTGGATGTCGTCAAACGCATAAGATTCAACGCCAAAGATTGATGTGATGTGCCCGACTACATTGACCATTTGGAGGGAATCGTGCTCGTTTAGGGATTTTATCAACAACTATTACTCGCATGTAATTTGTTAATGCCCATGCTGATGAATGGCTGGGAAAACGAGTGAAATTATATCTGATCAAACAATTAGCATGTAGTTGCTGTGTTTCCAACCATGATGCCTAGGGAATTTCGTCAGCTCCATGACGCCAGATGCCAAAATGACGGCATATGATGTCTCATAGCAATATGGGATTAACCAATTTTATTTCACTCGCCTTGACTTTTTCACTTGCATTCTCGAACTCTCAATTTACGAGATATCTTATTGAAACCGCTCACGTACAATCCCATGGGCATTACAATAGACCATACATCTGTCATACTTAACAGCCAACCAATTCGCATGATTCACTACCAACATCTTGTTATATATTGTTGTGTAATCAAAAGTAAAAGAGCGCATACATTCATGCTCATGTAGATAATGGAACGCGATTAAAATCAAAATAATGTAGTCACTTAACAGTAGTTTACTAGGACTTGTCTCAGTCCGGTGTAACCGTCAATTAACGCGACTAATTAATAGTCTTATATCATATCTACATAGACAATAGACGACAATATATCAATTACGCTGTAAACTGGTATTTGATTTTCCAGCTATGAGCTGCTCCCATACATGCATTAGCACTGCCCATGAACATTCTACAGCGTATATAGAAGAAGAAGAAGACGAGAAAGAAGAAGAAGAAGAAGAAGAAGAAGAAGAAGAAGAAAGAAGAAAAAGAAGAAGAAAGAAGAAGAAGAAGAAGAAGAAGAAGAAGAAGAAGAAGAAGTTTATTTTTCTCTCGACATTGAACATGAAAAAAACCATTAAATAAGAAATTCTATATTATTTTATCAGATTGTGTCGAGAGATGGGCACAATGTAGCCAGTGATGGCTTTCTTCCCATTGTCCCAGAACGGTGCATTCGCTTGAATGGAAATAATATTCTGTCAACACAACACCTCCCAGAAAGGTCACGATATACCCTGTTATTCAGAGCAAATTGAATGCGATTAGAGCTGCTAGTGGGAGGAGGTGACTACCATCTATACAATGCCGCCAATATCTTACAAAAGTCATTTTGAATGGGTAACGAGCAACTTCAACGAAAACTCATACGCATAGTTTGTTTACATACATTTAGCTGAGATTGAAAATCCCAAACCCGGTGAATTTCCGAAGGTTATAAATATCAAGGGGTGTTATCAGCCACTACTGCAGATAAACGTTATTTCGTATCAGGTAAATAGGCTGGACGTTTAAATTAGCTGATCCATTATCGATTACGATGATAGATTATTTAATTAACTTATGTGATCTAAAATTTACAAGTTGTCATTATATTTAATTATCAGAATTGCTTCACAGCGACAGAATAACATTATGGCGAAAGTCACTAGTGTACCTAGCAGGAATATGCACGGATGAACCTTCCGTCTATCATTGTAGCGTTATATGGGATACGACGCATATTTGAGTCAATCATACGCTATTGACTGATTTGCTCAACGACTAAATACTAACATACCTATTTGTTGGTATCCTAAACTGTATGATATTTATCCTATTTAAATAACTCACCAAATGCTGTGAGTCAGCTGATTTTAATATGCTAGCTCTGCAGAGCACGCGTGTGGTATTGTCAGTAGCATAACAACATGTGTGGAAAACATTTGTCGACATCTTGTTTATCTGTCTTCTTTCCTATATGATCGTTCAATAATGACGTAAGTGACAAAATAAAGCCGCAGGTAATTCTTCTTTGTTAGTGTGTCAGAGCCAACAAATTAAAACAATCGCTATTTCTAGGTCTGTTTTTCCATTTAATTACAGGCCTGCGCAAATATGTAGGGAGGACACACGGTACAAGGGTTGAATTCCCTTTATTGTGTGGCATATACTTTATTGACGACACGCCTACACTAGCATTCGTCGTGTACAGCAAAGCGAGATTAGCATCTTCATGGTGTAAACGTACTGTAAGCGACTTTTATGTGATCATCGGCTTACTTGATCGTGGTGGCGAGATGGGCAGACCAAATATATCAAAGCAACAGCAACCAGTAATCCACCTGCAGAAAAGTTTATATATATATATATATATATATATATATATATATATATATATATATATATATATATATATATATATATATATATATATATATATATATATATATATATATATATATATATATATATATATATCTATATATATTTATATATATATATATATATATATATATATATATATATATATATATATATATATGTTATGTTTTATGTTGAGGATGAACCCACGAAATGCTTTTCCTGTGGTTCATTATATAGGAACTTATCCACAAAAGCTCAGTGGCATTCATTGTGTCAAACATATGCTAATGCTATCCGCAATCATTTGGGCATGAATATTTAATTAATTATAATATGCAATCGTCTCACCACAACGAGCAGCATATCTCTTATTCAATAGTGAAGAATTGCATTTGAGTAAAAATGTTCGAGCACTTAATGTTTACATTAATACAAGATTAATACAAGATTAAATTTGAGGTTAGGGGTGATGATGTATTGAGTTACTTTGCCCAATTATATTCACATGTGGATCCGTATTTCAGGATCCTAATCATACCAAATTGGTTGACATGAGCCACAACTGATCATTAACAGGAATGTTTATAGCGATTTACGCAGGCCCCCACATCAAGATCATTCGTTGGCCCGGGGTACACATGAAATAGTCAGGGTTATTAAAACAATATTCACACAATTCATCCAGGATTAGGACTTTATAAAAAACCTTTGTCTTTGAAAAACGCACCGAGTAAGCCAGCATGATATTATGTATGGTAAACAGTTCCATGGGGTCACAGCCTTTTCTCTATTTCATTTCCAACGTTATCCTTTACCTGATTGTGCATTGGAAGGAGTGTATTTCGGATGTTAATTAAGAGGAGTCATTGTTTTACACCAAACACTGTTTAGGCTATCGACGGCTAGGGATTGATTTGATTTCGATATTCAACCTGTGGATTCGCAAATGGATTTAGAGGTACTATCAAATATGTGAATGGCGGTGCAAATAAAGTGATCCATTAGTAACCTCAAAGCATATCGTGTCGCAGTATGAAACTTTAAATTCACTTCACACACGACGACCTGAGATAGATATACCAGATCAACACTGAATGAAAAGTCATATTCTCATGCACTGTACCGAACGAAATGTAATTCATGAATATACACGCGAAGCCCTACACTAAATATATTTCGCTTTTACTGAGCCAATTATCTATTGAAAGTTGGGTTATCAAAGGAACGTTATTTATCTAACATCTGCTTTGAGAGAATGGCCGAGTGAACATGCAGCTGATGTTAGCTAATACTCGTTTATGTTAGGAGAGTGATGTTCCACAGGACATAGTTCATCATTTGTCACCTGTTGGACAATATATCAAACTGCTGGTCCTTGAATCTTATTCTGGGCCGCTCGCTATTTTGATGTTTACCCAGACCACATGTCTGCTCTGCCTGATGTCAATAAATATGCAACAGCAATTTTCATCGTTTGTAAAGGGTCTTTTCAACCCATATGTGCATTGACTTGCGGGGCAGAATAATCTTAAACATAGAACCCAAATGAATGCTTGGGTACCGGCGTGTATAATTAGTTTAAATATTGCGTTAGATTTCCGGCTTTGTTGTTGGTAACTCTAACATGAGAGGATGGCGTATGCTCGCCCGTATTGAATAACACACAACCCTTGAATATGAAAAAAAAACCCAGTTGATTGGATATCACATCAAACGAGAGAAACCTATTAGTAAATGTACGTTTATTTACTACGGAAAAACGATCCACGCCCAGGCAATGAGGTACATTGTGTATTAACTGTCTGCCAGCTTAAAGAGCACCGAACGACTGTTCAAACGTACAATGCGGTGTCCTTCAAGAGTTTCTGGGGCCCGTCCGTTTTTGTCAGTCACAAAGATAGTCATGTAACTTAACAATGAACAACGTTTCTGATAGTTCTAGAGTTGGCGATTCAGTCATGGTCTCCCTGCCTCCTACCTACGTGACATAAACATAAAGAATAGGGGTCAAAGGCGAGCTACACAAATCGTCACTGGTATAGTGTATTTAACATACGAACAACGTCTTTATTTAATTGGTTTTATTTGTTAGTTTGCTTGGGCATCGCAACACTATGAAAACTTATGACGAAAACATGCATGGTAACGTAATTGAGTTTTTAATAGTTGAATTCATCAGCCACAGTGTCTGCGAGTTTGCTGTCAACAATGCCGAATATTCTATTTATGTTTGATATGGTTACCTTTGTTTTCATTGAATTCGTGTTGTTAAGCGCCGTGTGCAAGCAGCCAAAATGTTGGCTAATAATGAATAAATACCTAGAAAAACCGGCACGATTCTAGTGATGCATGACCACATATGCCTGCAATAGAATATATATACGAAATGGGCTAACTGTAAACAGGGATAAGGACAGATGTTGATTAAAAAAATTAAACTACACTGATAAATATATATTGTTAGTTTTTTTAAACAATTCGTACAACTTAACCTTAATCACCTATTTATGATTCTGAGTGAAGATGAAATGATAAGAGGTATGTACGCACCCACCAAGTTGACAGCGGCATTTCGTAAATCAGTCCCTATAATTCAAATGAATGCTACCGACCACATAAACTGATCATGACGTTGATGGATGTGCTAATTAGCCTTTTCTTAAATCGTAACCTGCTCTTGAAAGGTGCCTGCGTGAAAACCGATTAATCATATACATGGTAACGCATACAAATGTTCATCACCAGAGGAGCAGATAATGCCCCCATTTAACACCCAGTGAATTATAGACTTCGGCAAGCATGCTTAACATATATGATGATTCGACGTGTCACGACAATTCATTGATAATACAAATATCCACAGTGTATAATTAGATTGCGTACAATCATTAATAACAACTAGATAGACTTTCATATTATATTGTTCAGCAAACGCTGACACAAGGCGGCGCGGAAGGCAATACTATGAAGATAGATTCGATCTGATCTGCGAATTGATCAGAGGGTGATGCATGTAATACGGACAAAATACTCCATACATAAACGGACAAAATACTCCATACATAAACGGACATTACTATGACTAATGACAATGATCAGTTATGGACTTGAGTAACGGGATGAGTCAGAAAAATACACCATTGCCTACATACACTCATACATCAATACATTTGTACATACATGCATACATGTATGCAAACATTCATACATACATACATACGTACATACCTGCATACATACATACATACATACATACATACATACATACATACATACATACATACATACATACATACATACATACATACATACATACATACATACATACATACATACATACATACATACATACATACATACATACATACATACATACATACATACATACATACATACATACATACATACATACATACATACATACATACATACATACATACATACATACATACATACATACATACATACATACATACATACAAAGGCAATACTATGAAGATAGATTCGATCTGATCTGCGAATTGATCAGAGGGTGATGCATGTAATACGGACAAAATACTCCATACATAAACGGACAAAATACTCCATACATAAACGGACAAAATACTCCATACATAAACGGACATTACTATGACTAATGACAATGATCAGTTATGGACTTGAGTAACGGGATGAGTCAGAAAAATACACCATTGCCTACATACACTCATACATCAATACATTTGTACATACATGCATACATGTATGCAAACATTCATACATACATACATACGTACATACATACATACGTACATACCTGCATACATACATACCTGCATACATACATACATACATACATACATACATACATACATACATACATACATACATACATACATACATACATACATACATACATACATACATACATACATACATACATACATACATACATACATACATACATACATACATACATACATACATACATACATACATACATACATACATACATACATACATACATACATACATACATCAATGACTGATTGGGGTCGGAGTGCAATACTGTAGTCGACCAGTCAGTTTGCAAGCAATCCTATCGTCCGGTTGAACACATTTGACTGACGGTCCATTAGTCTGTGGCATGCTATCCGGAATGTGCATCAATGAAAAGGTTATTACGTGTAGCAAAACGGTACGTTTTTTTCATCAACCACGATTGCAAGGGTACAACTTCATATACCATGCACGGGAAAACTGCTTTGATGGTCTGTAGGGGTTGCCGTGGCAGCATATTGCACCGCAAGTAACTTCCGTGTATTTCTATTTTGCGTAATTGGCTTTCACTTGGAAATTGGGAAAGGTAGAAGTTGTAAAGAGTCCGAGGCATAACCTCAGAGTTTCATTTTGGGCAATATCAAATCTCCTCAAATACGAAGGACAAACACACCGGTGCATAAGAATTACGATACGATCTCTGAAACCATTAATGAAGGCTTTGACATCCAAAAGATATCATGATACAGCTGATTTTGTCTATGACAATTTTGTACCCAATTTTAATGACTGTCGCGTCAATATATTCGATATCATAAGCGATGGGATTTTCGTTTGAATATTGTCACTGTCCGATTTTTTTCCCCAATAAAGCATATGGAAAAAGACGATTATTTTGATAGAACATATAGCTTATAAACGTTTGCTTTCAAAGGTGAACTTTATCACGGTCGGGCGATAATTGGCTAATATATTACGAATAAGATTCTTACTTTATAGAATTTGGCTACCAAGAATTTCCGACATGCAGCTCTTTTGAACACCATATAACATTTGCAAATGATTGTGTGTATAAAACGTTGACAATTAAATTTAGCCAACAGAATATTCAACCATTTGACCAGTCAAAATGTAACGCACGGAAATATTAAGAATTTAACTTTTAACCTTTTAATCAATTATTGAGCGCTGATAAACGTTGTGACGCCATTGACATCAATTACACTTTATTGTGCAACTAACCCTATCTCTGACAACATTTGATCCAATCGTTATTAACATCGAAGCACATTCTTTTGCTTTAGCTATGGAAGATAGCAACATTATATCTCCTTTATATGTCACAACAAGGGCTGTTTGTTGGGATTGACACAAATCCCAGCAGCCATACGATTGCGACGAGGTTGTTATCTTGTATATAAAGGCACCTCTGTCTCCCGGTCTGTCCTATCAAATTTGCAATAAGCAGTTTAACGACTCTCATGCACGCATTTTAAAGACGATTAATTCCAAATTGCAGGCCACCTTGGATTCCATTGCATCACGGAAATCGAAATTCAACAGCTGATGAATTATCGCAATAAGCTAGTGACGGGTATGTATGCTACGATCGTTAAATGGCCAACCTCCAGCAAACCGATCAGACATTGAAGATACGCAATGCAAGGAGTAGACGAAAGAACATTGAATAACTCTTCTCTGGCTTGATTAAAGATTGGCCGGTAGTTAATGCTTTCATTTATATTTCTTCTCGGCGATTGACAGGCCCGCATTAATTTTTCTAGCATAAGGGCGTTGACTGCCTAATTTCATACTGAAGCATCAATCATTTGTACATTATAGGTAGGCCCTGTCATAGTATAACAAGTTAAAACATCCTTGAGAACCTGGCATGAGAACGATTGAAGCGTCATCTAATCGGTGTTGCATAGTGCTGGTCTAGGTAAACAGTGAGCAGGATAAAAAGGCTGCATGTGATTGACCAGTGTTAGGGTAGCATTCACCATTCCTTTTGTACAAATGGTAGGGTAGCATTCACCATTCCTTCCTTACAAGTGGTACAGTAGCATTCGTCATTCTTTGCTTACAACTGGAAGAGCAGTGTTCATCATTCATTGTTTGAAATGGTAGGGCAGCATTTATCATGGAAAAAGTGAACGATTCACAGTTGGGGGTGTCTAGCATCATTCAATCAGTAGTGGAAGACATGGAACAGTTATCCTTGGGGTTTTAGTACAACGCTGCTCAGACTTAATAAGTACAGGCACATACCGTCTAAAATCAGCTCGACGGTAATATCAAGTACGCCATAAGCTCACGCCATCTGTATATCTCTGTCAAGGTCTTGGAATTAATATAAAGTTTAATCTGGTTCATTACGTCTGCAGCTTGTGATGATGATCACTGTGGCCCCTATGTCTTGTCTTTCGATCCTTTTTTATCTTTATGCATGATTCACCATAGTGCAATTTCTTGTTTTCCATATATGTTTGCATTTGGTAAAAATAAAACAAAGCATTTTCGTTTGGCTCGAATTAAGTCCGCACGCTATAACGAGAAAAAAATGAGCACGATGCTAGTTTTGAAATTGCTTAAATGTGCGCTAAGGCTTAGCTATACACACAAGTGAGCCTGATTCTCTATTGTTCATACGACTAGTGCTGTATCATCACCACAATCTCTGTCTGCTTTATAACTTGGCAGTATGTAACTAAGTGTAGGCAATAATGTGAACATAACTCTGAATAACACGTTATAACTACAAGGCAAGTAAATATTAATGCCTTCTACAAGCCATTAATTTCTCTTCTATGTGCAATCACCGCCAATTAACTGCTGTGCAATCACTGCCACCTAACTGATCTTAACAACTTAGCAAAGCTACTTTTATACAAATTTACTCGCGAATTATGTTCAAGCTCAGAAAAAAAATCTGTCCCGACGTAAAACTATTGTTTTATATTCATTAAAAGAAAGGTCAGCATATGGGTGAAATACAGTTTTGCACTTAAGCAGTGTTCTAGCCATATATCTCAAACACCTGCACCAAACATGGTTGCATATTTCTCTCCAGTCGACTGGGATGATAAATGCTTATCGTTACGTTACGGACAGCACATTGGCCTGCCGGAGCAACGCTGATAACAGTGTCTGCATAAGAATTCCATGTTAACGTTAGAAGTATTGTCACTGTTTAACACGATCAATGAAGTGCTATGTAACAGGCCACACCGCAGCATCAAATTAACTTTGTAGCCGTCAAAAACCTTGAATGTACACTTCATGGAGTTCACGCGTTGCAGCATTTATGTAAGCAATTTGGGTTTAACTTCACCATTTACAAAGCTATATTTCTAAGGGCGTCGATACTGTACGAATTGATTTTAAAATAAATCAATAAGGATGATAATATGCAAATGGACAGCGAATAAGTACATGTGAGTTTGTCTGTCAATCTTTAACGCAGCATATCCGTGTTTTACTAACATCGATAACAGGACAATATGGCGATGTGTCATAACGAATATGAATGAGAGCACGAATGCTTGATTGTTCATAATGTTTGCAGACATCACTGGGAATCCGTGATTGGTCTGACCCACCGATAAATTACAATATTGACACAGCCGATCAGGTGAGACGGCTGGTTGGGGCAAATTATATTCGGAATCGTCGATCGTCTATCAATTGGCCATAGAACTCCCCAGTTACTAAACAGCCTACTGGCGGAAGACAAACCGAGCCTACTGAGACCTTGAGTATTATATAAATCTAGGTAGAATCGGGGCTTCTACATGCACGGAAAGCCTAACCCATGCACGCATAATTGATATCGTTGATTAGCATACACTTGTACATTGTAAATGCGTCCTAACAGCATTTTCATCGCAGGTTAATTAGCCCGTGTCTGCTGGGGTAAAATTACATATATGTGCGAAGCGTCAAGCATTTTGTATTACAATATCCAAAGCGGTGTATATATCCCCAGGAGTCACTTGTCACGCAATGATGGCCGAGATTGTGAGTCCGGTCGTGGCACCGTGGAATGTTACCTTCATTGATATGTTATAATGGCTGCACAAACTTATATGCTTATCAGATCGCGCATGACACAATTATCACAGCCAATACGGCCATTTACCCCCATTACAATCGTGATTCACATCAACGCAACTCGTTATATATATATATATATATATATATATATATATATATATATATATATATATATATATATATATATATATATATATATATATATATATATATGTATATAAATATAGATATATCTATATATATATATACATATATATACATATTTATGTAAATGTATAAATATGTATATATATAAATATATATATATATATATACATTTACCCCCATTACAATCGTGTGATTCACATCAACGCAACTCGTTATATATATATAATATATAAATATATATATATATATATATATATATATATATATATAAATATTGATATATCTATATATATATATACGTATATATACATATTTATGTAAATGTATAAATATGTATATATAAAATATATATATATATATATATACATATATATATATATATATGTAGATATATATATATCTATACACACACACACACACACATATATATATATATATATATATATATATATATATATATATATATATATATATATATATATTTATATATTAACATCTGTTACTTACATTGCAAAGTCGCTTGTAGAAACGTCGCATCGGTTTTTATGGGTATAATGCTGATGCTAGTGCAGCGCCCCTAGGGTGCAATCGCTCAAATTCATGCCTCACACCTGTACTGTCATTACTTGTCAGTCCTCATAAAATAGCCTGACAAATGTTATAACCACGATGGCGTGACCGGCTATTCCACAGTCACAGCACAGCCAGTGTTGGTTAAAACGCAGTGTTGCAGTGCCAAATAGGTGTATGCAAAGCATAATAATGATCTCGTCAAATAACTTCTGGGTAACAGTTCAATAGCGGCATGACGGCTATTCAGTCCATGTTGCCCTGTGCCCGAGATTTATTAGATATTAATCCAGGTTCCAAAATTAATGCAACCCTTAAACCTTGCAAAACACATTAAACTAGAAATACAGTGAAGCAGCGTGAAGGTGTGTGTCCTCCATAGACACTGTTGGTCAGCCGTATTCATTACTATTGGCCGGCGTTGATATAAATCACGTTAATCCTTAAGCTAATCAGCTGCCAATCCCACCTTGCTTTCGGTTTTACACGGATTCAATGTTTTGAAAGCAATGTATCGGGCACCTTATCGACATGTTAACACACATTAGGTAGTAAGGGTACTTACTTGCCGAACGCGTCTACCACCAATCTTAATTTTACGAAATCACAGATATGGGGCCTATTAAGTGCCATAGTAACGGATCATTGGCACACCACTTAATTGTCATTTGACTGCTGTTTTTGTACGACTTCATACCTGAGCAGAATATAAAAAAGCATCGCAAAAAGCAATGCCTTTTAAGTGTAGGTGCAGCATAAGAGTATGCCTTTGATGAGTCTTCGCTGAAATGCCAGTGACTCAGAAACTATGTTTGACCGTGCAACCATCCAAACCAACTTACACCTTTTGGTTCATTAGTCAACAATGATAAACAGCTAGGCTATGACGCTGAAAATATTCTGACTAAGTGCAAAAAAAGGCAAATAAAGTATCATATCTCACATTGCGCATTCAACAGATATTACTCAGCTGACATAAATGGACATCAAACCTCAATGAGCCTTTGGGAACTACATATATATATGATACAAAAGTAATCATATATGTGATTGATGTGTTGTCTTTTGTTGAGAAATTCGTGTTGTGCTACACAAAGACTGCGTATATGTGATCACCATCAATAAGATAAATCTAGATAAACAGAGAGAGCTTTTTAGTGATGAGTATAGATTCGTGCTTCTAAATGAATAACATTCGTGAGTAAACAAGCAACAAGCACCACAATTCTTCTTGTTCTCTATTCAATGTGCGTATCCTGATGGGCAAGCTAGGTGTAGAAGGCTCTCAGTTGCAAACATTTATCTAGTACGTTGAGGTATATGGAGCCCCATATACCAAGCAGAAACAGAAACTGACCCCTAAATCATAACACGTTGTAATCAAATTGCCGAAATCTCCACGGACCTCTCTGCCGACCGTCTCTGACCATGGTCAATAAACAGTTGATCGGATAAAATGCGCACGCTTAAATTATTTGTATTCTTGTTGTTGTAGATATCCGCTAAATCACTCAGAAGTCGGCTCGATATGTTTTGTAAATGGCAATGTTTTACATAAGTATTGAAACCAATATATTTATTATAAACATATTGTGTGTATGGTTGCCAATATTTGAGCGCTTGTATGCCCTGAAACAGGGCTTTCACGGACCGAACAGTATATTTATGTTTATGATGTTGATTGGGCAATCATATACGATATATTTTAAATGACTCAAATTATGGCTAACTCGACACTTTACAACCTCATATTGTACTGCCCTGTAGTCGCATCGAATCAAATATATAGGAAAAAGATTCACATTCTGAGCAGCATTGCTGTTTAACATATGGTAGTAAATTGTGCTCAGCAATAAAGGAGACGTGTACAGCAATCAAGTTCACTGGCTTCACTCGTAGTGACTCTCCCAAGATGTTCCAGTAAGTGAATCACGTCCTTGGCCATGGGAACAGCCCCGTATTGTACGGAAATGAAATTAGGCTAGAGGATTGACCGATATTGCTTCGCATTTTGGTGACCGTTTGGTTGAAAAGCATCAGCAATCTTGATGGTACAGCCATCCTTGGCAACAATCGTAAGTCAATAATACTAAATGATCTGATAGCAAAGCAAATTTCACCAACCGCAGTACAAAAAGATGGATTCTTAGGTATGGTAGCAAGTGCTTATTTTGTTTATCTCAGAGCGGAAAATGATACAATATGTTAAGATGTGTGTTGGTAAGCAGATCAATATTTCTGTTCTATGCGTATGGTGAAGCACGGTTGCTGATATTAAGGCATTGGTCCTAAAAGTATCAGGCTTATTGGAGGTAAAAGGCATTTTAGTATTCATTGGCTTGGTGTCACAGATTGGCTTCATTAGCTGAAAATCGCCTCTTATTGCGAACTATTCGATCTCAATTTCAATAGTCGACGCAATCCAATGAATATCCAAGAATCATCTATAATCATTGCAACCCGAACATTTAAGATGTATCTACATATCGACACACATAACGTACTGACCCGGTCCAGTCATTGAGTGCCAACATTATAATTTACTTGGTTTGTTACCATATGCAAGCTCCAATATCTGCGGTGTTAAATTCGTATATACGTGATGAATGGTTGCCCTTGGAATTAGAATAAATGAGGCGGAAAGGGGACACCTGTTAAGGACAGAGAACGTTACCCTCATGAATATGTAATCATCGTGTTTGGTGATTTAAAGTCCTGTGCAAGTGGTTGAATGAAGAAATGGAAACAGAGTTTCTATAAGGCAAGCAAACAACCAGATATACTGTTTGGTACTACAAGATAACAAGCCACCATCCATCGTCATAATTGCGATATGCAACCACTACCTTATCGATCCATGATGGTGAGTAGCAAGAAATATATGGCAAAATGTTTGCAATGCGGTAATAAATGGCTTCTATCCATGCATAAAGTTTGTAATTGAAACAACTCGTGAATGGCAAGTATAGGTCGTAGCATATGATTATAAGGTCTTATCATAGGTACATTTGATAACGTCAGGTAAAATTAACGCAGTTCACCTGCACATTTGCATTCTAAGGAAAGATCTAGCTACGCTAAGAGGGCTCACTTCGCGTGGCTCTGCGGTGATCGCTTTCCTATTTATAAAACATCGCAATCGTAAGGTGGTGCTACTGTGACACAAACAAAAGCACATGAGAATACTAGGCTGACGTTACGATTACTGAGGGCTTGAAACATTTCGTTTCGCAGAGCCTTGCTGCCAAAACACGTCGCACAATAGGTTTATGAATAGCGAAAATAGCAAGTACACCACTAAATAAATGTCAACTTGATAAATTATGGAAGCCAGTTCAGCTCTCACAGCTCTCACAGTTTACAATCCTGGATCTTTCTTGTCCGCACTGTGGATGGTAGTTTTAAATTGTCAATAACTGTTTGGATCGAGGGAACTGTCTTGGGGTCGACATTTACATTTTTGGCATGTCAGGAGGATGTGAAGGTCTCGAGCGAAGAGTTTATAGCTACACTGAGCCGTATGATGACGACGATACCATGAAAGCAACAAACGCACATGGGACTGTTGATCCAACGTCTCGTGGCCCGGCGGCTCTTAAAGATATGAAGTCATCTGATTGGTCGAGGCGGCTACAGCTCCAAATAAAACAGAGAATTCCACATTGTTTTAAGAGACGCTATGACAATACGCTTTTGCTAACAGGTGGCGTCTTCACATATTACCTCGAGCGGAATGCTTCAGTGAGCGCTCTTAGCGAAGCGATAAACTCTTTGTTGTAAGGTTCAGTTGGTCGTATATTGCAATATAAAGGCTACCGCGTGTCGTTCGTTTACAGGTATATAAATTTCATGACCACTACACTGTTCGATTGTTGATGTTTTACTGTTGCTCGGAGTTGTTCGTCGGAGTTTTCAGAGCAAGTGAGAATGCAAATGAAGGGCGACGAATCGCAGTGGCAGTATCTTGCAATCATTAGAATGACATCTGAACCTCATCACAGAAGCAACAGATGTTACTCATTATCTTGAACAGCACTTTGAAGAGGGGTAATATACCAGCAGTACAGCACACAACCATTATACTCCTTATCCACAATAAAGGTAGAGCTTAATATTCCAAGAAGCTGCCTTCTTA
>CM067347.1:38002459-38022459 GCA_034190875.2 Urechis unicinctus | reverse complement strand
CACGGTTGTGTCGTAATTGGCACAAGGCGCACTCATAAACGAAAAACAACGTTCTCTAGCGACAGAGGCAGGTTGCAGGTTACTTGGTGGATCCATGTTGCTTTGATGTAGTAGGTCTATTTCCCAGTCCCCATCAATTACGCTTATTGTCTTATCACGATTGTACCCCTTGCAGCGCGTTACCACGAATAAATGCCATTCTTGCAAGCTTTACAGCCAGCAGACATAGTTACTGTTTTCGTGTGCTTTACAGCCAGCAGACATAGTTACTGTTTTTTATCAGACGTGTGCGCAACGCCAATAACAAATATGTCACGCATTGTCGAAGAATTATGGGAAATTTACCTCCCGCATTGACGCGCAGACATAGTTGCATGTATCGTCTGACATACTCCTGCAATTAATGGTACAAAAGACCTGAAATAGCGTCTGTTCAATAACTCTGACATACATATTAATCAGACACACAGCATGCGTATAGAACGGATGATATCTCACAAAGAAAACCGATAGATACCAACATATGGTTTAGATAACGTATGCAATAGGAGATATATATATATATATATAGATATATATATATATAGATATATATATATATATATATATACTATATATATATATATATATATATATATATATATATATATATTTATATATATATATATATATATATATATATATATACATATATATATATTCATCTATATTATATATATAGAAATATATATACATATATATAAGTATATATATATATGTTATTACATATAAATATATATATATATAGATGAAATATATATACATTATACTTATATGCATATGCATATATATAATATATATATATATATATATATATATATATATATATATGCATACATATACAGATATATATATCAACTAAAACTATACATTGTATATATGCAGATAAATTAAATATATTTAAATAAATACATATATATATATATATCTGTATCTATGTATATATTGCAATATTTATATATATATATATATCGATACATATACATAGGAATATATATATAAACATATATATATATTTATATATATATATATATATATATATATAAATGAAATATATATAATATATATATATATGTATATAAAAATACATATGCATATATATGTATATATATTAACTGTATATATATATCTGTTTTTATATAATATATATAAATAGATATAGATATATATAATATATATAGAGATATATAATTATATCTATATATATATACAAATATATATATGTAATTATATATATGTATATATATATATATATCATAATGATATATATATATATATATATATACTGTATATATTGGAATATACATATATATATATATATATACTATGTATATATATATATATATAATATATGTATATATGAATATATTATATTTTAGATTATCATATAGTATATATCTGTAATATATATATTATTAACTATGGTACCTGAGTAAATGATTATCGTATAGTATAGATAATGCTCTGTAATCTTATCGATCACAAACTTCTTATTCATGGCTAAGTTTAGTTTCCGAAACTCCAAGCTATCAGCGGTTGTGCCATATTCGAGTGGTCATAAACTAATATTGTCATATGGTCACGCATAACATCCACATGTTGAATCTCTATCACAAATATTTGATAATCACATTCTGATTCGGAGCATGTGATGCGCGGTGCAATACCCGCGTAGATTGGCACCGATATCTGGAAATGCACTATGCAAATGTGTACAGTTGACTTCAATCTACATAAGGGATACCAACCACCTGCTAATGATCCTTCGTAGAAAGTCATGGGGTCGATTTATGAGACATGAATTCCATCCTCACTTAGTGCCATCATTATGTGTGGAAACTTCGTTCATATGGCCCTTCTGTTCTCGTTATCACTAAATTTCAGGAAATAAAGTGTTACGTCTGATAGAGATGGGTAGCATGCCAGGCCGACTTATGGTGCATTTGCAATGTGAAGGTTTGATACAATTACAGCAGCACTAGTAATAAATATCCGGAGCAAAAAAGAATACACTGAGTAGATCTGGCTTACAAAACATGCTCATGGATATTCCTAGCGCATTACCCCGCGACACTTATGAGCTCGCACAAAACGATATCACACTTCTCGCATCTTTATCAATGATTTCACCAATATTTTTTTAATTAATTAACGAGTGAGTGAGTGTGTGAGTGAGCGAGTGATTGAGTGAATAAGTGAATTATTGAGTGAACAAATGTGTGAGTGCCCTGCAGATCTACATCGTTAGTTTAGCCTTATAGATCCGGGACAGGCGCACCGATGTAAGGCTTGTACCTAGTTGATTACAGGTTAGCACTATATTGGGAGGGCAATCGTCGGACATGTAGTCGACCCATAATAGTCCGTCTTGCCCGTAGCCTGTATATCAATCACACTGGTGATCAATTCATGATCCTATCGCTAACAGCATGTCAACATCATGATGAACATGCAATAATCGTTAGTCTATACAAGCCAGCCGTTTGTGAATAGACCAAAGTCCATTTTCGTAGTCGAAGAGTTCATATAGTAGGTTTCAACACCATGCCTAAGACAGACCAATCAGCCTATTTCATGGAAGGTGCAGCTTTTCAATGAGTAAACCCTATCATGCGTTCAAGATAAAGAAGACAATAAAGACATGAATCATGGTCGTCGGAAGAGGCTTCCATGATCATGGATATTGATATCCGTAAACACAATTGTCAATTAACATCGGCAGCTTCCTTAGTGTTCACGCATTTCATAAATATATCATTTGACCATGCAGACAGGTTCAATCCGTCAGGTTAACCAAATCCTCGCCGTCTTCCGACTCGAATATTTGCCCCGACTCTTACCCAATGCCCACAGAATACCTCACCGTGACGAATATGACATTGCGCAATGCATGGTAATCATGACATGTCAGTATTATACGTTTACTCTCTGAGCTGTTCCTCGACAACCAATCACCGGCGATGTGTCAAATCATTAAATTAATCATTGAATTAATTTTAAATAATAGAGGTGTCGACCTCACAAAAACAACTGCAAAGCAGCAGATTCCCATTGAAGATTTTATATGTGGACCGATTTTCAACTGGCTTAATGTGGCCGTTTGGGGGAAGAAGATGGCCATACATACAGACAAAGCGACAGACAGACGGACAAACGTCCCCAAATATATGTTGGATTGAAGAAACTCAAGGATTGTATCTGGTTCTTCACAGGTAATAAACCACCTGACACCGTTACTTAGCCAGCGATTCTTACAAACCCGGGCCGCAGTACACCTATTAATTAGAAATACCTGTTGCTGGAACCCAGTTCTCACTACCCGTGACTCACATAAAATAGCTGACTTCATAGAAAAGATCCTCTCTTATCTACCTTGTTAGATTGTCCTGTCGTCTTAGAACCACCTCTTATTGAACGTTGCATCGTACGAGTATTATCAATGTTTGCGTAATGCGTTTCTTGTGTAATCAATGATCATCGATAAGATGGTGTTGATGCCGACCTAGACAATCATTGTGATCATCATATAAGGTGGTGTTGATGCGGATCATGACCATGATTGTGACCGTATATATATATATATATATATATATATATATATATATATATATATATATATATATATATATATATATATATATACACACACACACACACACACACACACACACACACACACACACACATATATATATATATATATATATATATATATATATATATATATATATATATATATATATATATATATATATATATATATATATATATATATATATATATATATATATACATGTTGTTATCCTCCTATGCTAATGAATACTTTTCGCTAATGTTTGCGTAATGTGATGCCAACGATATGTATTGTCTTGATCTAACGCTTGATCTAAGTGTTTGGCATAATAACTATGCCCCATGCTACTGGACTTAAGGACAGCCATTTCTGGTGTTGATGCGGATCATGACCATCATTGTGAAAATCATATAAGGTGGTGTTGATGCGGATCAGGACCATCATTGTCATCATCATATAAGGTGGTGATGATGCGGATCATGACCATCATTGTGATCATCGTATATTCATTGATCTGTTAGTTTGAGAGACTATTACAGACCCTTGTTTTTTCCGATCTGAACACTAAGCAGCGCTCTTAATTCACTTTTACCTATGCCTATTAGATGCTATGTTTTACATTATGGATATGTCATGACGCCCAATATAACACTACGTTTGTCTTAACAAGCAGCCGAAAGGTCAGCCTGCCCTTACGGGAATGACAGGTGTATCATAGAGCTTTGAAGCCTCTTATTATAGCCTCGAACCGCGGTTGAATCGACCTCTATGTTCTATGTCCAGTTAACCAAATTTGGTAATATTGATAGGGATAATCCGGGCTTTCTGTGATCAAAAGAGTTTTTATTTTCTCTTGCTTGTATTCCTTGTCAATGAATGGCTAGATGCAGAATTCAATCTGTCTGGTGTGAGGCGATTGAAATCCCAATAATGCTACAATCAACCGCGGGCAAGAATAGCAATGCCATTTGCTATCGATTCAACATTGTCTAACACACTCGGTGATACTTTTTAAAGTGATGCAAATACATATGAAAACGACCCGGAACGATATCAATCATCAACATACAAATCAACAAATTCGGTTGTATGTGAAATCAAAAAAGCGTATATTGTGTTAAAGATGATATCATGCAATTTCAATGTATTTGCCATAGCGGCTCATAATCTTGCATCGGCCTTAAAAAATATGTATGTATGTATGCATATGTGTACGTACGTACGTACGTATGTATGTACGTATGTATGTACGTATGTATGTATGTATGTATGTATGTATGTATGTATGTATGTATGTATGTATGTATGTATGTATGTATGTATGTATGTATGTATGTATGTATGTATGTATGTATGTATGTATGTATGTATGTAGTGTTTGTGTGTGTGTGTGTGTGTGTATGTATGTATGTATGTATGTATGTATGTATGTATGTATGTATGTATGTATGTATGTATGTATGTATGTATGTATGTATGTATGTATGTATGTATGTATGTATGTATGTATGTATGTATGTATGCATGCATGCATGCATGCATATATGCATGCATGCATGCATGCATGCATGTATGTATGTATGTATGTATGTATGTATGTATGAATGTATGTATGTATGTATGTATGTATGTATGTATGTATGTATGTATGTATGTATGTATGTATGTATGTATGCGTGTATGTATTAATGAATGTTTATGTATTAATGCATGCATGTATTGCCATTGCGTGCGTAGTTGTTAAGATTGATATTGGCAAATCCAACACATCTTAGTCAGCCCTATCTGTGCGCATCCGCAGAGACAGTATTTGACAGTTTAGTCGCACTGCAATGTTGTGAAAAATTGGACCTAATCATATGTAAATCTCCCTAAGGAGTGTTGATTGCTATTCTATCGCAATCTTACATCGATTATGTAAATACTACTCCCATTTCCCACACTGTATTCCTGTGAACACTGTCCAATTTTACCACACGCATTTGGAGACATATGGGGCGAATAGATCGTGTTTAAAGCTATCCCGTGAGTGGATCTCGCACTCACAAACGAAAAAAATGGCTCTCTTGTGACGCAGGTAGATTGCAGGTTACCTGGTGGATCCATGTTGCTTTGATGTAGTAGGTCTATTTCCCAGTCCCCATCAATTACGCTTATTGTCATGTCACGATAGTACCCCTTGCAGCGCGTTATAACACCAATAAGATGCCAATCTTGCAAGGGTTACAGCCAGCAGACAAGTTACTATTTTTGCGTGCGTACCGCCAATAACAAATATGTCACACAATGGCGATGAATTAAGAGGAATTTACCTCCCGCATCGACTCTGACACACTTATTAGTCAGACACACAGCATGCGGATGGAACGGATTATATCTCACGATATATTTAAAAATATATATTTATATATGCATATATGTGTGTATATATATATATATATATATATATATATATATATTCACTTTCAATATCCCACGTCTGACATGTTATTAACACTTACTGCGTCCCACGTTAAACACTTATCCTCGAAGCGTGTTGTTTTATGCGGCTTTTAAACATCAAGTGAGCCAGTAACAATGTTTCCATTATCAGTATACCATCGAAATGGGGCATCACATAAACCGCATTCAAAAGACAATGAGTCAGTGCTCTAGATGTTAGACCATGTATACGGTTAACGTACATGGCTTAAGTTTATACCTAAACATCAAGATTAGCAATATGTTTTCGATGCTTACAGGTTATATCGAAAAACAGATCTTCGAATGCGACATTTTGACAGTGACATTAAGTCTCAATCCATCCATCTGCTAAATATATCAATACCTTAGGTCATGTACTTAATTGACTCTTCGATATACACCTATACAACAAATGCTTACAACTATTAACTATAGTGGAGTAATGATAGCATTAGTATAGATAGTGCTCTGTGATCTAATCAACCACAAACTTCTAATTCATAGATAATTCAACTCTCCAAAACTCCACGCTATCAGCTAACAAATCAAAATGTACTGTATCCACTTTGCAGAGCAACATTCACGATTGTGCCATATTCGAGTGGTCAATGCTAATATTGTCATATGATCACGCATAACATCCACATGTTGAATCTCTTTCACAATTATAATCTGATTTGGAGCATGTGATGTGCGGAGCCATACCCGCGTAGATACGCACTGATATCTGTAAATGCACTATGCACATGTGTAGAGTTGACTTCAATCTTCATAAGGGATACCTACCACCTGCTAATGATCCTTCGTAGAAAGTCATGGGGTCGATTTATGAGACATGAATTCCATCCTCACTTAGTGCCATCATTATGTGTGGAAACTTCGTTCATATGGCCCTTCTGTTCTCGTTATCACTCAACTTCAGGAAATAAAGTGTTACATCGCATTATGATGGATAGAATGCCAGGCCGACTTATGGTGCATTTGCAATGTGAAGGTTTAATACAATTACGGCAGCACTAGTAATAAATATCCGGAACAAAATAGCATACACTGAGTAGATCTAGCTTACCAAACATGCTCATGGATACTCCAAGCGCATACAAAAAACTTTTATACCCAAGCGACACTCATGAATATTGATGAGCTCGTACAAAACGATGCCACACTTCTCGCATCTTTATCAATGATTTCACCAATATCTATTGAAGGAATGAGTGAGTGAGTGAGTGAGTGAGTGAGTGAGTGAGTGAGTGAGTGAGTGAGTGAGTGAGTGAGTGAGTGAGTGAGTGAGTGCATAAGTAAATTATTGAGTGCCCTGCAGCTCCACGTCGTTAACCAATCACCGGCGATGTGTCAAATTATTAAAATAACCATTGAATTAATGTTTAAATAATAGAGGTGTTGACCTCACAAAACATCCCATTGAAGATTTTATATGTGGACCGATTTTCAACTGGCTTGATATGGCCGTTTGGGGGAAGAAGATGGACATACATACAGACAGAGCGACAGACAGACAGACAAACGTCCCCAAATATATGTTAGATTGAAGAAACTCTCTTTTTAGGGTGGTATCTGGTTCGGCACAGGTAATAAACCCCCAGACTTCGTTACTTAAGCATCTGATTAACGGTTTACGTTATGCAGGGACGTAGCCAGTGTTACGCACTTACGTATGTGCGTAACATCAATTTGAAAAGTGAAAAAATAAATATGGCCCGAAATGGCATCAAAGTCAAAAGCGAAGGGGGATTAGACTTGACTGTCTGGAACTGCAGATTTCTCCCCCGTCTGTGCGTAACATTCCTTCAAGCCTGGCAATGCCTCTGTTATGTAATACCCTAACGCCACAACCCCGGGCCGCAGTTAATCTGCGTCCCAGACTCCAGGGGTTCCGCTACGCTTCTCGCCCTAGAGTCTACGACAGGACAAGGTCTAAAACTGGCGCGTCCAAATATTCATTAGACACGTTCGTGACCAATCAACGCAAAGGTTGTGACCGGGATTGACCTTAATTGCGCGTGTCTGGCTTGTGATACGCACCCTCGGTTCTATGTGACGTCTGGACATTGTAGTGGTCTGCGTCCAATGAGAACACATTGAATGTCTTCTGGAATTATGGGGCGTCTCAAAAGTTCAAATTGGCACCATAACAAGCGCTTTAATCGTGGTGTTGATGCCGATCATGACCATCATTGTGATCATCATATAAGGTGGTGTTGATGCGGATCATGACCATCATTGTGGTCATCATATAAGGTGGTGTTGATGCGGATCATGACCATCGTTGTGGTCATCGTATAAGGTGGTGTCGATGCGGATCATGACCATCATTGTGGTCATCATATAAGGTGGTGTTGATGCGGATCATGACCATCGTTGTGGTCATCATATAAGGTGGTGTTACTGCGGATCATGACCATCGTTGTGGTCATCATATAAGGTGGTGTTGATGCGGATCATAACCATCATTGTGATCATCATATAAGGTGGTGTTACTGCGGATCATGACCATCGTTGTGATCATCATATATTCATCGATCTATAAGCTGGAGAGACTATTACAGACCCTTGTTTTTTTCCGATCTGAACACTATGCAGCGCTCTGAATTCACTTTTACCTATGTCTATTTGATGCTATGTTTGACATTTTGGATATGTCATGACGCCCAATATAGCACTACGTTTGTCCTAACAAGCTTGCCGAAAGGTCAGCCTGCGCTGACGGGATTGACAGGTGTATCATGGAGCTTTGAAGCCTCTTTATTATAGCCTCGAACCGCGGTTGATTCGACCTCCGTGTTTTATGTCTAGTTAACCAAATTTGATAATATTTTCTCAACTATTTATGACTAAGTACATATGAATTGGGATAATCCGGGCTTTCTGTGATCACAAAGCAGATGATAGCGTTTTTATTTGCTCGTGCTAATATGCCTTGTCATTAAATGGCTAGATGCAGAATTCGATCTGTATGGTGTGAGGCGAATGAAATCCCAATAATGCTATAAGCTACCGCGGGCAAGAATAGTAACGACATTTGCTATCGATTTGACATTGTCTAACACATTCAGTGATACTATTGAAAGTAATACAAATATATATAAAAACGACGCGGAACGATATCAACCATTAACATACAAATTAACAAGTTCGGTTGTATATGAAATCAAACAGCGTTTATTGTTTAAAAGATGATATCATGCAATTTCGAAGCATTTGCCATAGTGGATCATGATCTTGCCAGAAAGGTAGCAAATTTAGACGAACATATGACTTTCAAGATTGGCATCGGCATTAAGATATATGTATGCATTTATGCATTGATGCATATGTGCATGTATGTATGTATGTATGTATGTATGTATGTATGTATGTATGTATGTATGTATGTATGTATGTATGTATGTATGTATGTATGTATGTATGTATGTATGTATGTATGTATGTATGTATGTATGTATGTATGTATGTATGTATGTATGTATGTATGTGTGTATGTATGTTTGTATGTATGTGTATGTATGTATGTATGTATGTATGTATGTATGTATGTATGTATGTATGTATGTATGTATGTATGTATGTATGTATGTATGTATGTATGTATGTATGTATGTGTATGTATGTATGTATGTATGTATGTATGTATGTATGTGTGTGTGTGTGTGTGTGTGTGTGTGTGTGTGTGTGTGTGTGTGCATGTGTGTGTGTATGTGCATGTATGTATGTATGTATGTATGTATGTATGTATGTATGTATGTATGTATGTATGTATGTATGTATGTATGTATGTATGTATGTATGTATGTATGTATGTATGTATGTATGTATGTATGTATGTATGTATGTATGTATGTATGAATGCATGTACGTATGAATGTATGTATGTATTAATGAATGTTTGTATGCATGTATTGCCATTGCGTGCGTAGTTGTTAAGATTGATATTGGCAAATCCAACACATCTTAGTCAGCCCTATCTGTGCGCATCCGCAGAGACAGTATTTGACAGTTTAGTCGCACTGCAATGTTGTGAAAAATTGGACCTAATCATATGTAAATCTCACTAAGGAGTGTTGATTGCTATTCTATCGCAATCTTACATCGATTATGTAAATACTACTCCCATTTCCCACACTGTATTCCTGTGAACACTGTCCAATTTTACCACACGCATTTGGAGACATATGGGGCGAATAGATCGTGTTTAAAGCTATCCCGTGAGTGGATCTCGCACTCACAAACGAAAAAAATGGCTCTCTTGTGACGCAGGTAGATTGCAGGTTACCTGGTGGATCCATGTTGCTTTGATGTAGTAGGTCTATTTCCCAGTCCCCATCAATTACGCTTATTGTCATGTCACGATAGTACCCCTTGCAGCGCGTTAACACCAATAAGATGCCAATCTTGCAAGGGTTACAGCCAGCAGACAAGTTACTATTTTTGCGTGCGTACCGCCAATAACAAATATGTCACACAATGGCGATGAATTAAGAGGAATTTACCTCCCGCATCGACTCTGACACACTTATTAGTCAGACACACAGCATGCGGATGGAACGGATTATATCTCACGATATATTTAAAAATATATATTTATATATGCATATATGTGTGTATATATATATATATGTATTTATATAAACATTCACTTTCAATATCCCACGTCTGACATGTTATTAACACTTACTGCGTGTTAATTATCCTCGAAGCGTGTTGTTTTATGCGGCTTTTAAACATCAAGTGAGCCAGTAACAATGTTTCCATTATCAGTATACCATCGAAATGGGGCATCACATAAACCGCATTCAAAAGACAATGAGTCAGTGCTCTAGATGTTAGACCATGTATACGGTTAACGTACATGGCTTAAGTTTATACCTAAACATCAAGATTAGCAATATGTTTTCGATGCTTACAGGTTATATCGAAAAACAGATCTTCGAATGCGACATTTTGACAGTGACATTAAGTCTCAATCCATCCATCTGCTAAATATATCAATACCTTAGGTCATGTACTTAATTGACTCTTCGATATACACCTATACAACAAATGCTTACAACTATTAACTATAGTGGAGTAATGATAGCATTAGTATAGATAGTGCTCTGTGATCTAATCAACCACAAACTTCTAATTCATAGATAATTCAACTCTCCAAAACTCCACGCTATCAGCTAACAAATCAAAATGTACTGTATCCACTTTGCAGAGCAACATTCACGATTGTGCCATATTCGAGTGGTCAATGCTAATATTGTCATATGATCACGCATAACATCCACATGTTGAATCTCTTTCACAATTATAATCTGATTTGGAGCATGTGATGTGCGGAGCCATACCCGCGTAGATACGCACTGATATCTGTAAATGCACTATGCACATGTGTAGAGTTGACTTCAATCTTCATAAGGGATACCTACCACCTGCTAATGATCCTTCGTAGAAAGTCATGGGGTCGATTTATGAGACATGACTTCCATCCTCACTTAGTGCCATCATTATGTGTGGAAACTTCGTTCATATGGCCCTTCTGTTCTCGTTATCACTCAACTTCAGGAAATAAAGTGTTACATCGCATTATGATGGATAGAATGCCAGGCCGACTTATGGTGCATTTGCAATGTGAAGGTTTAATACAATTACGGCAGCACTAGTAATAAATATCCGGAACAAAATAGCATACACTGAGTAGATCTAGCTTACCAAACATGCTCATGGATACTCCAAGCGCATACAAAACTTTTATACCCAAGCGACACTCATGAATATTGATGAGCTCGTACAAAACGATGCCACACTTCTCGCATCTTTATCAATGATTTCACCAATATCTATTGAAGGAATGAGCGAGTGAGTGAGTGAGTGAGTGAGTGAGTGAGTGAGTGAGTGAGTGAGTGAGTGAGTGAGTGAGTGAGTGAGTGTGAGTGAGTGAGTGCATAAGTAAATTATTGAGTGCCCTGCAGCTCCACGTCGTTAACCAATCACCGGCGATGTGTCAAATTATTAAAATAACCATTGAATTAATGTTTAAATAATAGAGGTGTTGACCTCACAAAACATCCCATTGAAGATTTTATATGTGGACCGATTTTCAACTGGCTTGATATGGCCGTTTGGGGGAAGAAGATGGACATACATACAGACAGAGCGACAGACAGACAGACAAACGTCCCCAAATATATGTTAGATTGAAGAAACTCTCTTTTTAGGGTGGTATCTGGTTCGGCACAGGTAATAAACCCCCAGACTTCGTTACTTAAGCATCTGATTAACGGTTTACGTTATGCAGGGACGTAGCCAGTGTTACGCACTTACGTATGTGCGTAACATCAATTTGAAAAGTGAAAAAATAAATATGGCCCGAAATGGCATCAAAGTCAAAAGCGAAGGGGGATTAGACTTGACTGTCTGGAACTGCAGATTTCTCCCCCGTCTGTGCGTAACATTCCTTCAAGCCTGGCAATGCCTCTGTTATGTAATACCCTAACGCCACAACCCCGGGCCGCAGTTAATCTGCGTCCCAGACTCCAGGGGTTCCGCTACGCTTCTCGCCCTAGAGTCTACGACAGGACAAGGTCTAAAACTGGCGCGTCCAAATATTCATTAGACACGTTCGTGACCAATCAACGCAAAGGTTGTGACCGGGATTGACCTTAATTGCGCGTGTCTGGCTTGTGATACGCACCCTCGGTTCTATGTGACGTCTGGACATTGTAGTGGTCTGCGTCCAATGAGAACACATTGAATGTCTTCTGGAATTATGGGGCGTCTCAAAAGTTCAAATTGGCACCATAACAAGCGCTTTAATCGTGGTGTTGATGCCGATCATGACCATCATTGTGATCATCATATAAGGTGGTGTTGATGCGGATCATGACCATCGTTGTGGTCATCATATAAGGTGGTGTTGATGCGGATCATAACCATCATTGTGATCATCATATAAGGTGGTGTTACTGCGGATCATGACCATCGTTGTGATCATCATATATTCATCGATCTATAAGCTGGAGAGACTATTACAGACCCTTGTTTTTTTCCGATCTGAACACTATGCAGCGCTCTGAATTCACTTTTACCTATGTCTATTTGATGCTATGTTTGACATTTTGGATATGTCATGACGCCCAATATAGCACTACGTTTGTCCTAACAAGCTTGCCGAAAGGTCAGCCTGCGCTGACGGGATTGACAGGTGTATCATGGAGCTTTGAAGCCTCTTTATTATAGCCTCGAACCGCGGTTGATTCGACCTCCGTGTTTTATGTCTAGTTAACCAAATTTGATAATATTTTCTCAACTATTTATGACTAAGTACATATGAATTGGGATAATCCGGGCTTTCTGTGATCACAAAGCAGATGATAGCGTTTTTATTTGCTCGTGCTAATATGCCTTGTCATTAAATGGCTAGATGCAGAATTCGATCTGTATGGTGTGAGGCGAATGAAATCCCAATAATGCTATAAGCTACCGCGGGCAAGAATAGTAACGACATTTGCTATCGATTTGACATTGTCTAACACATTTCAGTGATACTATTGAAAGTAATACAAATATATATAAAAACGACGCGGAACGATATCAACCATTAACATACAAATTAACAAGTTCGGTTGTATATGAAATCAAACAGCGTTTATGTTTAAAAAATAGATGATATCATGCAATTTCGAAGCATTTGCCATAGTGGATCATGATCTTGCCAGAAAGGTAGCAAATTTAGACGAACATATGACTTTCAAGATTGGCATCGGCATTAAGATATATGTATGCATTTATGCATATGTGCATGTATGTATGTATGTATGTATGTATGTATGTATGTATGTATGTATGTATGTATGTATGTATGTATGTATGTATGTATGTATGTATGTATGTATGTATGTATGTATGTATGTATGTATGTATGTATGTATGTATGTATGTATGTATGTATGTATGTATGTATGTATGTATGTATGTATGTGTATGTATGTATGTATGTATGTATGTATGTATGTATGTATGTATGTATGTATGTATGTATGTATGTATGTATGTATGTATGTATGTATGTATGTATGTATGTATGTATGTATGTATGTGTATGTATGTATGTATGTATGTATGTATGTATGTATGTATGTATGTATGTGTGTATGTGTGTGTGTGTATGTATGTGTGTATGTGTGTATGTATGTATGTATGTATGTATGTATGTATGTATGTATGTATGTATGCTAAATATGTCTGATCTAAATGTTTGTATGTATGATATGTATGTATGTATGTATGTATGTATGTATGTATGTATGTATGTATTTCCGTATGTATGTATGTAGATCATGTCCTTAAGTATGACTTTAATGTGTACGTATGACGCCTATGTATGTATTAATGCATGTTTGTATGCATGTATTGCCATTGTTGCGTGCGTAGTTGTTAAGATTGATATTGGCAAATCCAACACATCTTAGTCAGCCCTATCTGTCCGCATCCGCAGAGACAGTATTTGACAGTTTAGTCGCACTGCAATGTTGTGAAAAATTGGACCTAATCATGTAAATCTCACTAAGGAGTGTTGATTGCTATTAGCTATCGCAATCTTACATCGATTATGTAAATACTATATCCCATTTCCCACACTGTATTTTGTGAACACTGTCCAATTTTACCACACACGCATTTGGAGACATATGGGGCTGTTCGTGTGTGCGACATCCCGTGAGTGTATCCTTAACAAACGAAAGCTGTATCCCTGAATTCGGTCCATTATTTATGAATGCATACTGCATTACCAATTAAGAACAATTGCTATCGTACTTACGGTAGATTGCAGGTTACCTGGTGGATCCAAGCTTTGAAGTAGTCATTTCAGTCAATTACGCTTTATGTCATGTCACGAATAAGGTGGGGGGCGCGTTAACACCAATAAGATGCCAATCTTGCAAGGGTTACAGCCAGCAGACAAGTTACTATTTTTGCGTGCGTACCGCCAATAACAAATATGTCACACAATGGCGATGAATTAAGAGGAATTTACCTCCCGCATCGACTCTGACACACTTATTAGTCAGACTTCACAGCATGCGGATGGAACGGATTGATATCTCACGATATATTTAAAAATATATATTGTATATATGCATATATGTGTATATATATAATATGTATTTATATACACATTCACAGCACACATTTCCCACGTTATGACATGTTATTAACCCTTACAGTGTGTTAATTATCCTCGATTTCGTGTTGTTTTAGCGGCTGCAGGGCATTCAAACATCAAGTGAGCCATAGCAGTCATTTATGTTTCCATTATCAGTATACCATCGAAACGCCGATCTGTGCGCATCAAAACCATGGTAATCTCCGCATAATCGCGAACTACATCTAATAGTTGAAAACATTGTTTCTCAGAGAAATGAACAGTGATTTCGTTTCAGGCTGTCGGCCTACGGTTAACGTACATGGCTTAAGTTTATACCTAAAACATCAAGATTAGCAATATTTTTTTCGATGCTTACAGGTTATATCGAAAAACAGATCTTCGAATGCGACATTTTGACAGTGACATTAAGTCTCAATCCATCCATCTGCTAAATATATCAATACCTTAGGTCATGTACTTAATTGACTCTTCGATATACACCTATACAACAATGCTTACAACTATTAACTATAGTGGAGTAATGATAGCATTAGTAACAGATAGTGCCTCTGTGATCTAATCAACCACAAACTTCTAATTCATAGATAATTCAACTCTCCAAAACTCCACGCTATCAGCTAACAAATCAAAATGTACTGTATCCACTTTGCAGAGCAACATTCACGATTGTGCCATATTCGAGTGGTCAATGCTAATATTGGCTCATATGATCACGCATAACATCCACATGTTGAATCTCTTTCACAATTATAATCTGATTTGGAGCATGTGATGTGCGGAGCCATACCCGCGTAGATACGCACTGATATCTGTAAATGCATCAATGCAGGAGCACATGTGTAGAGTTGACTTCAATCTTCATAAGGGATACCTACCACCTGCTAATGATCCTTCGTAGAAAGTCATGGGGTCGATTTATGAGACATGACTTCCATCCTCACTTAGTGCCATCATTATGTGTGGAAACTTCGTTCATATGGCCCTTCTGTTCTCGTTATCACTCAACTTCAGGAAATAAATACGTGTTACATCGCATTATGATGGATAGAATGCCAGGCCGACTTATGTTGCATTTGCAATGTGAAGGTTTAATACAATTACGGCAGCACTAGTAATAAATATCCGGAACAAAATAGCATACACTGAGTAGATCTAGCTTACCAAACATGCTCATGGATACTCCAAGCGCATATCCAAACTTTTATACCAAAGCGACACTCATGAATATTGATGAGCTCGTACAAAACGATGCCACACTTCTCGCATCTTTATCAATGATTTCACCAATATCTATTGAAGGAATGAGCGATGAGTGAGTGAAATGAGTGAGTGAGTGAGTGAGTGAGCCAGCAGTGAGTGAGTGAGTGAGTGAGTGCATGAGTGAGTGAGTGAGTGCATAAGTAAATTATTGAGTGCCCTGCAGCTCCACGTCGTTAACCAAATCACCGGCGATGTGTCAAATTATTAAAATAACCATTGAATTAATGTTTAAATAATAGAGGTGTTGACCTCACAAAAACATCCCATTGAAGATTTTATATGTGGACCGATTTTCAACTGGCTTGATATGGCCGTTTGGGGGAAGAAGATGGACATACATACAGACAGAGCGACAGACAGACAGACAAACGTCCCCAAATATATGTTAGATTGAAGAAAAACTCTCTTTTTAGGGTGGTATCTGGTTCGGCACAGGTAATAAACCCCCAGACTTCGTTACTTAAGCATCTGATTAACGGTTTACGTTATGCAGGGACGTAGCCAGTGTTACGCACTTACGTATGTGCGTAACATCAATTTGAAAAGTGAAAAAATAAATATGGCCCGAAATGGCATCAAAGTCAAAAGCGAAGGGGGATTAGACTTGACTGTCTGGAACTGCAGATTTCTCCCCCGTCTGTGCGTAACATTCCTTCAAGCCTGGCAATGCCTCTGTTATGTAATACCCTAACGCCACAACCCCGGGCCGCAGTTAATCTGCGTCCCAGACTCCAGGGGTTCCGCTACGCTTCTCGCCCTAGAGTCTACGACAGGACAAGGTCTAAAACTGGCGCGTCCAAATATTCATTAGACACGTTCGTGACCAATCAACGCAAAGGTTGTGACCGGGATTGACCTTAATTGCGCGTGTCTGGCTTGTGATACGCACCCTCGGTTTCTATGTGACGTCTGGACATTGTAGTGGTCTGCGTCCAATGAGAACACATTGAATGTCTTCTGGAATTATGGGGCGTCTCAAAAGTTCAAATTGGCACCATAACAAGCGCTTTAATCGTGGTGTTGATGCCGATCATGACCATCATTGTGATCATCATATAAGGTGGTGTTGATGCGGATCATGACCATCGTTGTGGTCATCATATAAGGTGGTGTTGATGCGGATCATGACCATCGTTGTGAAAATCATATAAGGTGGTGTTGATGCGGATCAGGACCATCATTGTCATCATCATATAAGGTGGTGTTGATGCGGATCATGACCATCGTTGTGGTCATCATATAAGGTGGTGTTACTGCGGATCATGACCATCGTTGTGGTCATCATATAAGGTGGTGTTGATGCGGATCATAACCATCATTGTGATCATCATATAAGGTGGTGTTACTGCGGATCATGACCATCGTTGTGATCATCATATATTCATCGATCTATAAGCTGGAGAGACTATTACAGACCCTTGTTTTTTTCCGATCTGAACACTATGCAGCGCTCTGAATTCACTTTTACCTATGTCTATTTGATGCTATGTTTGACATTTTGGATATGTCATGACGCCCAATATAGCACTACGTTTGTCCTAACAAGCTTGCCGAAAGGTCAGCCTGCGCTGACGGGATTGACAGGTGTATCATGGAGCTTTGAAGCCTCTTTATTATAGCCTCGAACCGCGGTTGATTCGACCTCCGTGTTTTATGTCTAGTTAACCAAATTTGATAATATTTTCTCAACTATTTATGACTAAGTACATATGAATTGGGATAATCCGGGCTTTCTGTGATCACAAAGCAGATGATAGCGTTTTTATTTGCTCGTGCTAATATGCCTTGTCATTAAATGGCTAGATGCAGAATTCGATCTGTATGGTGTGAGGCGAATGAAATCCCAATAATGCTATAAGCTACCGCGGGCAAGAATAGTAACGACATTTGCTATCGATTTGACATTGTCTAACACATTCAGTGATACTATTGAAAGTAATACAAATATATATGAAAACGACGCGGAACGATATCAACCATTAACATACAAATTAACAAGTTCGGTTGTATATGAAATCAAACAGCGTTTATTGTTTAAAAGATGATATCATGCAATTTCGAAGCATTTGCCATAGTGGATCATGATCTTGCCAGAAAGGTAGCAAATTTAGACGAACATATGACTTTCAAGATTGGCATCGGCATTAAGATATATGTATGCATTTATGCATATGTGCATGTATGTATGTATGTATGTATGTATGTATGTATGTATGTATGTATGTATGTATGTATGTATGTATGTATGTATGTATGTATGTGTATGTATGTATGTATGTATGTATGTATGTATGTATGTATGTATATGTATGTATGTATGTATGTATGTATGTATGTATGTATGTATGTATGTATGTATGTATGTATGTATGTATGTATGTATGTATGTATGTATGTAATGCATGTATGTATGTATGTATGTATGTATGTATGTATGTATGTATGTATGTATGTATGTATGTATGTATGTATGTATGTATGTATGTATGTATGTATGTATGTATGTATGTATGTATGTATGTATGTATGTATGTATGTATGCATATATTTATGTATGTATGTATGCATGCATGCATGCATATATATGCTCTAATTCTCCTATGCTAAATCTTGATCTAAATGTTTGGCATGATAAATATGCCCCATGCTAATGGATATAAGGACAACCATTTCCGGCTGCCTGAAGATCACGTCCTTAAGTCGACTTTACGGTGCCTTAATGACGCCTAAATAGTTTAATGCATAAGATGAGTTGCCGGCTTGTTGCAACCCAGACGTCAATTTCAAATAAACAAGGACTATATGTCCGTTTTTCGGCATACTAATTTCAACAAGTAGGCTATATCGTCGAATAATGACAAAGCATTCAAACTTTTCGGACACAGTCCTCATAGCCTAGCAGGCATATGTACTTGAAAGAAGGATATATTGCAGACAGCATCACGTTCTGTTTGCGAAGTATGGTCAGTGCGCAACGTTCGTGTAGAAAATCTCCTGTTCAGTGTGCGACAACCCATGTAACCTTAAATCAATACTGTACGCGAGTGACCTGAATTCGGTCCATTATTTATGAATGCATACTGCATTACCAATTAAGAACAGTTGATATCGTACTTATATAAGAAAGTCAGTCAGTACATGTCTAAATAAGGTGGGGGAACTTCGCCCCGACCGCATCTTCGCTGGCCATAGTAAAGGATCGCAGGAATGCGTTACAAATACCCGAATACCACTGTATTGATATCAACTATGTTAAAGGGAGATCAGAGCTAACTTCGCTAAATGTGTTGTCATGTTGAAACGGCAACTCTAGGAAAAGCCGTTCATTGTGAAATTCATCAATATGGCATGATAAAATAAGGGACACACACAGCACACATTTCCCGGTTATAACAGTGTTCCATACCCTGGCAGTGGGTTTTGATAGATTTCAGAAGTTTCAGCGTTAGTGCAGGGCATTCAAATTTGATAACCATAGCAGTCATTTAGGGT
>CM067347.1:37994959-37997459 GCA_034190875.2 Urechis unicinctus | reverse complement strand
GTTATTGAACCTACATTGCAAAACAGCGATTCAAAGGGTTTCTTTTTTTAGATTGTAAAATTATGTAATATGCATTATCCCACCAAACCATTCTAGCTGCCCACGTGACATACCAACTACAATCAGACTAAAACATCTACCTACTTTACTACCATACCCAACTCATGTACACTAGCTGTGCTCCCTACCTACTGCACCTAATTACCTTACCTGTCAACAAAAAGACAAATAGAAGTTATTTTACACCTTGCCTGATTTTTAACAACGTTCCTTATCCCTCCACTATTTACACACAAAATATTTACGAACTAATATATCTATCTGCTCCTATCTTGCAGCTGTTTGCCAATACTTTTACAACGTCACATATTCATAAATAAACCATGATAAACAGAAGATTAGTATTGAGTAAAGGGAGTTATTAAATGCACCGAAACATACATTATTTAAATGGATACATTTTCCAAATAAACACAATCTTATTCTTACTAAAGCAAGCTTTACGAAGATGTTATATTGTTGTATAAAAAATATATATATATATATATATATTTATATATATATATATAAATCTATATATATATATATATACATATATATTATATAAATATATATACACACACAGACATATATATATATATATATATATATATATATATATAATCTATATATATATATACATATATATATATATATATATATATATAAATATATTTATACACACACAGACATATATATATATATGTATATATATATATATATGTGTATGTATATAAAAATACATTTATATATATTTGTATATATTCATACAAAATAAAATTATATGCATACATATATATAAATATATGAATATATATCTTTATAGATATATATATATACATATATATGTATGTATATAAATATGGATATATATAATTATATATATGTATATATATATACTTATATATGAATGTATATATACATGTATATATAACTGTGTATATATATATTTATATACATACATAAATATATATAAATATATATATATATATTCACATATATAAGTATAAATATATATATATATATATACATATATATATACATATATTTATCCATATGTATATATATAAATATATATATATAGATATATATCTTATTCTTATTAAAGCAACCTATATATATATATGTATATAAAAATACACTTATATACATTTTAACATATATATAATATAGTCCTCAATGATACCCATCGAGCGCGCATAGCACGTCGGATGCGAACGACGGTGAACTACCATCCTCCCTCGACCCGTCTCTCCCTCTCTCTAGCTCTCTATCTCTTCTCTCCTCTCTCTCTCCCTCTCGCTTTTTTTCCCTCGCTCCCTCTCTATTAATCTCTCTCCCTCTCACCCTCACTCTTTCTATCTCTCTCTCTATCTTTCCCCCTCTCTCTCCCTTCTTATTCCCTTTTCTCTCTATCTGTCTCTCTGTATGTCACCCTCTCTCTTCTCTCTTCTCTCTGTATCGATCCTGTTTTGATTTATGAATGTAATTTTTATTGAAATTGGTTCGAAGTAATTATATAATTTATTTATTTATGACAAAGATGGCTGCCGTTTAGGAAGTAATTTATGACGAGATTGGTGGCCAGGATCAAGCGAGGTGTTGTTGCTAAATGTAGATCTATTTATATCTGCACAGTTGCGTACTCATCTTAGTTACTAGGGAGTAATTATTTTTCAATGTTTTACAACAACCATACCGCATTTTTGGAACATGGTACGATTTTCATCAAATGATTAATTAAATGGTTCTGAAAACTCACACAATATGCAGGTCATATAATCATAACCAAATGTGAAGCAATGGCAGAAATACTCAGTGACACAAACATTGTTCCTTATTGTTCACTTCTGAATTAATGCATAGTCTGTAAAATGTCAATTATATCAATTTTGCAATGAATTTTGTAAAATGCATATGCCACAAGTCAGCCTGTGACAACAAGCCCTTTAGACCCCAGACTTAAAGATGCCAACAAAATCAACTTGATTTCTAGTGACTCAGATTCAGATCAAGATGTCTCAATCAGAACATGTATCAAAGATACAAGTGAGTATTTTTCATTCCTCTGTGACAGTAATAAGCTTTGCTAACACAAGATTACATTTATGATTAAAGGTTTAGATCTCGAAAGTCTGTCTGTACAGTGTGGATATGTATGATACGCTCATCAACATGCAGTCGTAAGACGAATGGAATGTTAAGATTCAACTCATCGAGCAACAAAAATGGCTGGCTGGCTTTTGATAAGTGTTTGATTTGTATACTTATTTAAAAACACCAAGATTAAGTTTATAGTTGGACAGCAATAAGATCTTAACCATTTCTTTAGTCTGAATGTACATACTACAAAACGATACCAAGTATGAATTGACACAATACATTCCGTAGCATCAGGTATTACATTATGGCGATGGACAGACAACATGTAAGGGTTGCAACTGGGGCTGTCATTAGGAAT
>CM067347.1:37924959-37989959 GCA_034190875.2 Urechis unicinctus | reverse complement strand
TGAACAGCGAAAGTTTGTAACATTCGTGCAGCTGGTGAAAGAATGTTGACCCAACCAATCACAATTAATTGACAATCAGAACATTAGCGAAAGCTACACACTTCATATGAATTGCATTTATAGCTCAGTACAACTGAGTGAAAAAAACAAACGCCTATTGTACTGCACAAAGTGAATGCACATAGTAAGCCCTGTAAAAAATATATTGTGTCTTTATTGCGCCGATCAGCTATTACAGGAACATTTCATTTGCGGGATGACTTGTTTGTTTCAAGTGAATGACCTAACAAACTTGCTGCTGAAAATATCAGTAAATGCATGGAGAAGCACATGTATGCTATGGTGGCTTTATTTATAGCTGCAATGTACTTGATAACCAAGAACCACTCCAATATATTTAAAGTGTTTCAATTCAGCAAATCAAAAGAAATCAACTATTTAAATTCCAGGAGGTCTTATGAGGGAGATGCTAACGCATTACGATTGGTATCCGAAAATGCGTGTACCAAATAACGACCCGCCTTCATTTCAATTGCCCATCGATTGGGACAGTGAAAGAATGTGAAGTAAATACAGTATGTCTGTTCGTGAATAATGTGGTTATGTCACAAGTGTGCTTCAAACCGTGGGTACAGTGGTTTAAGACGGATTGCCTGCAAAAGAGATGGTGCTCATGCTCCTTGAAATAATGCCGAACGTATTGGTTTGTTGTGTGCCTTTGTCGAAATGCGCCAAGCATCGCATAACATATTTTAGCCCTATAACAAGGCAGAACACTTTGGCCTGAACAATTTATCAGAAGTTTCATGCCAATTAAAGTTACAAAATCTAAAAGGCCAGATAGTAGCGTAAATTATCCTAGTTAAATGTACTGTGCTATGGCGCTGATGTGATTTAGTACTGCCATTCAGGTTTTGCACACCATGAGTACTATTTTGAGTTAGTTTTGCCCATGTACCACAGGTAGCTAGTTGAAGGCCACGGTGTCCCGTGTTAATAGTATTCAATGACTATGATAAATTTGGAAATTGATTTCAGCCCTACTGCTCCACGTTAGAACAAACCGTGATGTAAAGTATGAAACATTATGGGCCTCTTATCACAGGGGTTAAATCATTCACGGCGGTTCATTCAATTTGTTTTTACCCAGTGCTTATGGCTTTTGGGCAAAAGGAAATCACGTATTAGCTAAAGCCTGTAATTGCTTGGTTTAAAAAGTCTTCCAGAACCTCGACGGCTCTCGTTTAAGCGATTGGCCATCAACCCAAAACGCACAGCCCGATGACTTCAACTAGCCTCGTAATGTATTTTTCACTTAGTTAATATTTTGTAAACATGGTGGTCTATACAAAAACAGCAGTCTATATAAAATTCGGGAAGTGTGTTGGTGAGTCTATGCTGGACTAGGTCTATGTTATTATTGAATTCAAATGGCGCCATAACAAAGGGAATCCATTAAAATTGGTGACAGTACCATTTGGCATATGGCTGAAGCACACGGCCTTATGAAAGAGCGATTCACATGGTCACCTTCTCGGTAATCTAAGTAAGACAATATTATATGACTATGATATCACCAATCGGTATTGTAGAATCTGTGCAGCTCTCGGATAAATGCGGTGATAACAATTGTAAGGCACCTGAAATTGGTCAGAAGCCTGAATAGAAGTAAATTAGTGTATTGATACATCCGTCTGTGTAATTGCCTTGGAAGGTAGTGTAATCATGGGTACCGAGGAAGATGACACACAGCATTCGCAATCCATAGTTTGAAATCATTATCGATTATCTTTAAAACCATGGATTACTTAAAATTAGAGCTTACACTGCGGATGTATTTATCATAAATGAATCGTCGTGGCACATTGAATTGTGAACAATGTTACGTTTTATGACTTATTATATGGACGAGGAATTCATCGATGTGAAATCAAAGATGCTGGGCAAACTTGCCGTCAACAGAAAAGTATCTGCGTCTGGCGCTGAACATTTGTATGCGCCACCATACATATGATTAATTGGTTTCCACGCAAATACCTTTCAACAGAAGATGTAGATTTAAGCGAGCGATAATTAGCACATCCATCAACGTCATCAACATCGTTTGTGGTTTGCACCATGCATTCAAACTGCAGCAAATGATTCAAGCAAGGGTTACTTGGTGGGAAAGTGTGTAAGCTGCTGTCTAACGATATTGAATTGGAGTTCACTTACATCGCATATTTTAAAGTAATTTGTTCAAATACAATGCTATCAGCGACATTTCCGAATTATAACAGCTAGCACAAAATGCTTAACAACGAGAATTGCTTAAGAGTATGCTAACCATGACATCATGCTAACAATGACAGGTTGTTAACCATGACAACATGCTATCCATGACTACATGCTGCACATAACACCATGCTTACCTTAACTACATTCTAACCAAATAATTCATATCCATTTACCAGTAAATAATGTCCCATTTACATATTAGACTACCAAGGAGCAGAAATTTAAGTACATATCATCACGTGTGACAATTTCAGATTTACTATTGGCCAATCATCGAATATCCCCCTCATCCACGCCATCACTTGATTCCTAGAGTAGCAGAATATATATCGGGTATATCTATTCAATCAGCAAATGCTCAACAAATGTTAAACTATTGTGGATAATCTTGAACCCTATATTAGCACCCTGATTCATCTGCAACATACATACATACATACATACATACATACATACATACATACATACATACATACATACATACATACATACATACATACATACATACATACATACATACATACATACATACATACATACATACATACATACATACATACATACATACATACATACATACATACATACATACATACATACATGCATGCATGCATGCATGCATGCATACATGCATACATACATGCATGCATGCATGCATGCATGCATGTATGCATGCATGCATGCATACATACATACGTGCATACATACATGCACACATACATTCATACACGAATACATACATACATACATACATACATACATACATACATACATACATACATACATACATACATACATACATACATACATACATACATACATACATACATACATACATACATACATACATACATACATACATACATACATACATACATACATACACATACATACATACATACATACATACATACATACATACATACATACATACATACATACATACATACATACATACATACATACATACATACATACACATACATACATACATACATACATACATACATACATACATACATACATACATACATACATACATACATACATACATACATACATACATACATACATACATACATACATACATCAATGACTGATTGGGGACGGAATACATTACTGCAGTCGACCAGTCAGCTTACAGGCAATCCTATCGTCCAGTTGAACGCATTTGAATGACGGCGCATCAGTCTATGACATGCTATCCGGAATGTGCATCAATGAAAATGTTATAAGGTGTAGCAAAACAGTATGTTTTTTTCATGAACCACGATTGCAAGGGTACAACTTCATCTACCATGCACGGGAAAACTACTTTGATGGTCTGTACGGGTTGCCGTGGCAGCATATTGCACCGCAAGTAACTCCCGTGTATTTTTATTTTGCGTAATTGGCTTTCGCTTGGAAATTGGGAAAGGTAGAAGTTGTAAAGTGTCCGAGGCATAACCTCAGAGTTTCATTTTGGGCAATATCAAATCTCCTCAAATACGAAGGACAGACAAAAGATATCATGATACAGCTAATTCACTCTATGAAGATTTTTGACCAAATTTGTATGACTGTCGCATCGAAATATTCGATATCATAAGCGATGGGATTTTCGTATGAATATTGTCACTGTCTGATTTGTTTTCCAACAGAGCATCTGAAAACGACGTTTATTTTGATAGAACATATAGTATATGAAAGTTTGCTTTTAAAGGTGAACTTTATCACGGTCGGGCGATAATTGGCTAATATATTACGAATAAGATTATTCCTTCATAGATTTCCGACATGAAGCTCATTGAAAACCATATAACATTTGCAAATGATTATGTGTATAAAAAGTTGACAATTAAGTTTAGCAAACAGAATATTCAACCATTTGACCACTCACAATGTTACACACGAAATTATTGAGAATTTAACTTTTCACCCTTTAAATAATTATTTAGCGAGGGTGTATTCTTTGTATAAGTAACATCTCATCCATGCATACGTCTTGTGTGTTTCTTTTAACAATTCCTTGTATGCATTTGACACTTCGGTAACTATCATACATATGATATTGATTAATATGAAAACATATAAAGATTGAAGATTCTTGTTTTCCATATATGTCTGCATTTGGTAAAAGAAGGTATGGTAAAAATAAATAAAGCATTTTCGTTTGGCTCAATTCAAACTGAGTCCGCACGCTATAACGAGAACAATGAGCACGATGCTAGTTCAGAAATTGCTTAAAGGTGCACTAAGGCTTAGCTATACACACAAGTGAGCCAGATTCTCTATTGTTCATACGGCTAGTGCTGTATCATCACCACAAACTCCGAATGCTTTATAACTTGGCAGGATGTAACTGAGTTTAGGATATAATGTGAATATAACTCTTAATAACACTTTATAACTACAAGGCAAGTAAATATTTAAGACTTCCACAAGCTATTAACTTTTCTTCTCGGTGCAATTACTGCCAATTAGTTGCTGTGCACTCACTGCCACCTAACTGACATTGACAACTTAGCAAAGCTACTTTTATACAAATTTACTTGCAAATTATGTTCAAGCTCAGACAGAATTCCGACGTAAAACTATTGCTTTATATTGATTAAACGGAAAGTCAGTATTTGGATGGAATACAGTTATGGACTTAGCAGTGTTCTAGCCATATATATCACCTGCACCAAACATGGTTGCATATTTTGCTCAGGTCGACTGGGATGATAAATGCTTATCGTTAACTTTACGGACAGCACATTGGCCTGCCGGAGCAACGCTGATAACAGTGTCTGCATAAGAATTCCATGTTAACGTTTGAAGTAGTGTCACTGTTTAACACGATCAATGAAGTGCTATGTAACAGGCAACATCGGAGCATAATATTAACCTTGTTGGCGTCAAAAACGTTGAACGTACATTTCATGAAGTTCACGCGTTGCAGCATTTATGTAAGCGATATGGTTTTACCTCACCATTTACAAAGCTAGTTTTCTGAGGGCGTCGATACTTATGTCCGCTACATGGATTATTTAATACGGTTGTAAATAATTGAAACACACGACTTTGGTTGGATTATATACGCAATAGTCTGCAATGAACATTGACCTTCAATTGCATCGAGGACATCAACGACGCTCTGTGAATAGAACCAGAAACAGTAACAATCTCTCGGTGGCAACAATGGTCTTTTCATCGGTTGCATTGGTGAATCGACTGTTGTCAACAGAGATATTCTGTACAATTCTTGTAGTAGGTATAAAACCCAAGAAATGGGTTGCTGTAATTTATATTGCATTGCTGCGTGAAGCGTGACGCAAGTACACATAGTTACGGTAACTCATTTTGATTGAAATGAGGCTGGAGTCAGAACCATCCAAAAAGACTTCATCGCAAACCATTATACTAAATCTAGCATCAACATAAGATCAATTTCAAAACATTGATAGTACTGGCCGTGAAAAGCATCTTAATCTTTTCAAAACACAATGAAGCCGCGATGAATGAGTCCCAAAATAGTTACTTGATGAGGTATTTGATTTATCTGATCGCATTATGAAATCGTGCTCACTATTATACTCAAAAAGAATAATGGTAGAATTGCTGAATGACTTTTTGTTGATATACTGAAAGAATGTGCGCTTCTGTGGTGGTTATTGGATGCTAATGTTTGTGATTGGCTCATTGCTTTAGTTTGCATATATGTCTAATATTACTCGTAAACGCTTTAATCTGTGGTTCTCAATGAGTGGTTTTAAATGGTTGCTCATGCACGGATTGCGCTTGCCCCTACTTCTCATTAAGTCGTAATGCTACTACATTGACTACTAATCTCATATTCTCTATGCAAACATCGCCATTAATATTATGTATGAGTATATAATAAGAGAAAAACGTAATTATAAAACTGATATATGTGCCTGATAAGAGCCGTTGTCTTCAATATATTTACCCTCACGTTACGTCATGACACAATTCTACATTTTCAGTTAGTGGCTGCCACAGCTACATTGCAGCAAAAATTCTACCTTCTATATATAACTTTTATGACAACATCAAGGCTTTACAATATGAATCTGTTAAAATAAGCGTGAATCTGGTAGGGATTTGATCACAAAAGGTGTTAAAAGTATGATTAGGGCCTCATTTGAAAATATCCGACTCAAACCAATATATATTTCGTATAGCACACTGGCTTTCAAAGATATGATTAGGTTCTTCTACTCTCCGTACTAAGATGTATTTTGCACGGAGTATGAGTCGGAATGGACTCATCCGCTGTAGCAAGTAGGTGTTGATGCAATGTGCAGCAAGGCTGTTTAAATAGCCTTAATTTCCAGGACACTATAGGGAGGCAATGAAGAGGTTAAGAATTGGGAGAGTCAGGTAGAATGAGGGGGCTGGAGAGGGGCGTGCGTTTGTTGGCGTATAGGGGATGGGTATGTATGTTTTACATGCCTGAAGCTGAGGAGTACATTGTACTTCACGGACAGATTTGGGATAATGCATGGATATTGTGATCTGGTCATATCGCCAGACTAAATATTCCCCAAATACGTCAACGTGTAAATAATGCAACCCCACATCAGAATGCATAGTATTCGACCTTGACATTCCGTTAAAATACCCTTGGCCGAATATGCGACGAATATGCGTTTCTAATGACCAACAAGCGGATGATTGAGATATAGGTCATCATTAAGATATGTCCGTAGAAGTAACGTTGACTATAACATTTCTATGTTCGAGGGGTTGAACAAAATAAAACACTGTACGAATTGATTTTATAATGAATCAATAAATAAAGATAATTTGCAAATGGACAGCGAATAAGTACATGTGAGTTTGTCTGTCAATCCTTAACGCAACATATCCGTGTTTTACTTACATTGATAACAAAACAATATGGCGATGGGTCAAACGAATATGAATGAGATCACGAATGCTTGATTATTCATAATAATCTGTTTGCAGACATCATTGGAAATCCGTGAGTGGTCTGACCCAACGATGGAATTATAATAGTGGCACACCCGATTAGGTGAGACGTTTGGTCGGGGCTAATTATATTCGGAATCGTCGATCGTTCATTAATTGGCCAGAAAATTTCCCTGTCACTAAACAGCCTATTGGCGGAAGACAAACCGAACCTACTAAAACCTTGAGTACTATATACATGCATATTTATTCAATCTAGGTAGAATTGGGGTTTCTACATGCACGGAAAGTCTAACCCGTGCACGCATAATTAATATGGTTGATTAGCATACACACTGATGCAAAAGTTTCGTTTGCGTAACGCAAAACACAGGCTTTGATATAAATGGCTTCTTCTTAACAACGCATCCATCAGCAATTACGGATGTATTAAGTTAGATATGGTGTTGTAGCCCATATCGTGAGTGTGATGTATCACATGCTGAACACAATTGTAATGCTCACACAGTGAATACCATTTGTAATGTCAGTGCTGCAGGGTGATTGCTCTTGTTAATTGCAAATGTGTCCTAGCAAAAAGTTCATCGCAGGTTAATTTGCCCGTGCTAGCTGGGGTAAAATTACATGAATGTGAGAAGCGTCAAGCATGTTGTATTACAATAAGCGGTGTATATATATCAAAGAGTCCCTAGTCACTCAATGATGGCCGAGATTGTGAGTCCAGTCGTGGCAACGTGGATGTCACCTTCATTCGTTTGTTATAATGACTGCACAAACTTACATGCTTTTCAGGTCACACATAACACAATTTTGCAGCCAATACGGTATTCAGTCATTTAGACATCCGTCTGCATATTTGACCAATGGTATTGTATAATTATTACATACACAGATAGATGATACGCAAAATATCTGAAACACTACATTCACAGTATCTTGTGGTCAGGTTGATCACCTTGGAGCTCATTATGGTCATTGAATTGTCAAAACAAATAATCTATGAACATCATAGCAGAAACCTGCTAAAAGGACTCACTCCCGACAAAATATGTTGAAATGCCGATTGTGTTCAGCGCGCTGTTTGTCAAAACGTCTGTCCTACATCACGTGAACAATTTGAGGCCTACTCGCATCGACCAACTTGATGTCTCATGGTAGCGCAACATATTGGGGGGCGTGCACGAAATGCCCACCCCATAAGCCAATTAGAGTGATCCCTCTTAGTATAGCTCTAAGCTATTTGATCATACCGCATTGATCTTTAACATACATTGCGGATGTTTAGTTCTATCTGTTCGAACGTTACTCACATCAATGCCATTCGGAACCTAGATTGGTTGCATTCAAATGACGTTGTATTCACTGCAAAAGCATTGTTCTATGAGGCTCACACATCCACATCCACCCCGTTGTTATTGTTCTATGATGTCCACATTGTGATGAGAGTGTAGTCTACAAACACAAACTGACGGAAAGAACTAAGGATTTGGCCTATAGGCTTTTGTCCAGGGGCTGCTATTTTTACAGTATATACGTGCTGATAACAGACTGATTGACTATAACTCATCTATTCAAGAAAATTCACTATTTACGAGGACCATGGTGCATTTTGTGCCTACTGATAGAATGGCAGAAGATTGACATCTGTAATTTTGTTATCCTGACTTGGATGCACATTTATCTGTTCATCATCATCATCATCATCATCATCATCATCATCATCATCATCATCATCATCATCATCATCATCATCATCGTCGCCGTCATCGTCGTCGTCGTCATCATCATCATCATCATCATCATCATTATCATCGTCGTCATAATCATTATCATGAGCCACCTTCATAATTCTACAACCAATCAACACCGAACCTCATCATGACGTTTACATATTGCTTTCAAATCCTTTTCAATAAACACGCAATCTAATTGATACTTTGATGATATGTTGGCTGTTGAATTATGGCAAGGAACATCATGAAATCAGAGGTGGCAAATCGGAAAGTGTATCTTGATAACAAGTGCTGCGCTAGCCATATCGATAAATGCAGTTAATTAAATGTCATATCAAGGGTATATATATATATATATATATATATATATATATATATATATAGATAGATATATATATATATATATATATATATATATATATATATAGATAGAGATATATATAGATATATATATATAGAATATATATATAAATCCCTTCCAGTGCCTATATATATATATATATATATATATATATATATATATATATATATATATATATATATATATATATATATATATATATATATATAAATCCCTATAGTGCCGTATATATATATATATATATATATATATATATATATATATAAATATCTTATATATATATATATATATATATATATATATATATAATATATATATATATATATATATATATATATAAATCCCTTCCAGTGCCTACAAGGAATTTTCACTGATCAATTTAACGACATTTGTAAACAATAAGGGTCTATAAGTATTTGTTTGGCCATATTAGCACCTTGGCCATATTAGCACCCAATACAGAACACAATTGCACTGAGTATATTTACTATCATCGTAATACAAATTGCCCGTTTTACAATCGATGATATATTTTGCATCAGTGTCAATATACATTACAAGATATAAGACCATCCTGTTAATGCTTTTGAAAGTGACATATTTGTTTATTCAGTGTCTGTGTGTAGCGACAAGAATGGTTAAATATAGGTTGACGAACTGAAATAATGCATCTAAAGAAGTAAGCAAATCGCTACGTGCAATCGAAATTGTATACAGCCATATTTCACATGGCTGTATACAAGATCGTATCGCCGCAGTCATCACTTGAATTTTACGAACGATCATGGCTAGTTAGGGCATTTCTTCAAATCTCAAAGAAATCCCAATACAGAGATATATATTCGTGTCTAGGCGTCTGTTGATTTTCGTAAGGTTGATCTGGGTACAACTGTATGTGATTGAGACCTTGTTTTAGGCTCAATATGGGATGCTCAGGCGGGTGATTATTCTCGCTGAAAATAAGACCGACGTCTGCTTACGTGCATATTTCGCCATAGATTCACGTTCTGTGGTCTTATTGTCCCGATTATGTGATCTCGGGTCAGCGTTTTGAATCCTTTGTGGCAAGCAAGCTAACATACACATGCATACAATATTTTGTATTCTTGTAAACCCTGACAAGTCGCCTTAACTGACCTACGTGGTATCCCTAGCACACCAATTGGCCCGATCAGGTGTGGGCTTTTGATTATTTGGTTAGGTATGGCTTCAGGAGTTTGAGTTGCATGATGTCGGTAGGCTAGGTTATGACGTATGAATAAAATCGGCTTGTTATAAAATAACGTTCTTCTATTCCGTTATCCACCCATATGTTTCCACAATGTAGGATAATAGTTGAGCTAGCTATTCATTAGCATTTCGTCTAGTTTAAACCATGGTTTTCTCGTGTTTTTCTAGAACTTACGACATTGTAGTGCGTGGAGTTCAGGATAATTTCTGAGAGTAGGGTTCCGTCCTAATATCGAAATCTGAGCTTGATATACTGCCAGTCAACATACTCTCCATTATGAGATTGTTGTGCTAACAAAGGGTAAATTCGGCATCCGTGACACTTTACCGCATCTTCAAACAATTGGCCGTTTACGCCCATAACAATCGTGATTCATATCAACGTAACTCTAATGACTATTTCCCACCTTCGTACATTTTGCATGAATGCATATATATATATATATACGATATATATATATATAGATATATATATATATATATAGATAGAGAGAGAGAGAGATATAGAGAGATAGAGAGAGAGAGGAGAGATATAGATAGAGATAGAGAGAGATATATAGAGAGAGATCTATAGATAGATATATAGAGAGAGAGATAGAATAGAGAGATATATAGAGATAGATATATAGAGAGATATATATATACAGATAGAGAGAGAGGAGATAGATATAGGACAGAGATATAGATCCTCTAGCTGATAGATAAATAGATATCTAGAGAGATAGATGTATATGATATATAATATATATGTATAAGAGATATAGTATATATATGTAGAGGATATATAGAGATATAGATATAGATCTATATACTATGTCTCTATATCTCTATCTATATCTATAAAGATAAAGATAGATATAATATATATCTAGATATATATATATAGAGATCTATCTCTCTCTCTATATATATCTATATATATATATATCTATATACTCTATATATATATATATATATACATATATATATAAATACTTATATATTTATATATGGGAATGATGATGATGCTAGTACAGCGCCCGAGAGTGCAATCGCTCAAATTCCTGCCTCACACCTGTACTGTCATTACTGTACTGTCAGACCTCATAAAACAGTGTTGCAGTGACAAATAGTAGGATGCAAAGCATAATAATGATCTAGTCAAATAACTTCTGGGTAACAGTTTAATAGCGGCATCACGGCTCTTTAGTCCATGTTACCCTGTGCCCGAGATTCAGTAGATATTTATCCAGGTTCCACAATTAATGCATCCCTTTACCCTTGCAAAACACATTAAACTAGAAATACAGTGCAGCAGTGTGAAAGTGTAAGTGTGTCCTCCAAAGACACTGTTGGTCAGCCGTATTCATTACTAGTGGCCGGCGTTGATATAAATCACGGTAATCCTTTAGCTAATCAGCGGCCAAACCCACCATGCTTTCGATAACACGGATTCAATGTTTTGTCAGCAATGTATCGGGCCCCTTATCGACCTGTTAACACACATTAGGTATTAAGGGTACTTACTTGCCGAATGCGTCTACCACCAATGTTAATTTTACGAAATCACTGATATGGGGCCTATTTAGTGCCATAGTAACGACTCATTGGCACACTACTTAATTGTCATTTTTCTGCTGTTGTTTTACGGCTTCATACCTGAGCTGAATACAAAACGCATCGCAAAAAGCAATGCCATGTAAGTGTAGGTGCAGCATAAGAGTATGCCTTTGATGAGCCCTCGCTGAAATGCCAGTAACTCAGATTCAGAAACTATGTTTGACCGTGCAACCATCCATATAAATCTACATCTTATCCTCTTTTGGGTCATTAGTCAACAATGATGAACAGCTAGGCTATTACTCAGCTGTCATAAACCTCAATGAGCCTTTGGGAAGTATATATATAATACAAAAGTAACCATCCCACCACACCAACATCAATGAAAACGAGTGGTTCTAAAATTCTGATTTTAGGTGCTGTATTTGAGTTGTTTGAGATAAACACAAAACTAGTGAACGTGATTGATGTGTTGTCTTTTGTTGAGAAATTTGTGTTGTGCCATACAAAGCCTGTGTACATGTGATCACCATCAATAAGATAAATCTAGATAAACAGAGAGAGGAATTTTGTGATGAGTATAGATTCGTGCTTCTGAATGAATACCATTCGTGAGTAAACAAGCAACCAGCACCAATGTGCGTATCCTGATGGGCAAGCTAGGTGTAGAAGACTCTTAGTTGCAAGCATTTATATAGCACGGTGAGGTATATGAAGCCCCACACAACAAGCAGAAACAGAAACTGACCCTAAGCATAACACGTTACATCGATTATGTAAATACTACCCGTTTCCCATTCTTCATTATCGTGTTGATACATTCATGTCGTGGTTAATTAAGTCAATATTGTACGCAATCCACTCTGCATTACCGCAAGATTTACTTATCCTTTTGCCATCGCTGAGCCTCAGTCGCACATATAGGTCCTCAATTCGCTACAGATGCTGCGATGTTTATTAAAAACACTGTATTCCTGCGAACACTGTCCAATTTAACCACACGCATTTGGAGACATATGGGAGATAAGATAATATTTAAAGCTATCCCGAGAGTGGATCTCGGTAAAAAGTAATATTTCAGCCAGAGAGGACCATGATACTGCTGCTAATGATGATCACACAAACACGGTTGTGTCGTAAAAGGCACCAGGCGCACTCATAAACGAACAACATGGCTCTCTAGTGACGCAGGTAGCTTGCTGGATACCTGGTGGATCAATGTTGCTTGATATAGTTGGTCTATCTCCCAGCCCCTAACAATTACACTCATTGTCATATCACGAATGTACCCCTTCCAGCGCGTTAAACACCAAAATACCAATCTTTCAAGCGGTACAGCCAGCCGACAAGTTACTATTCTCGTAAGCGTACCGCCAATAACAAATAAGTCACACAATGTCGAAGAATCAAGAGAAATTTACCTCAGGCATCGACGATGCAGACGCTATTGCGTGTATCCTCTAACAACCCCCTGCGATTAATGTCACAAAAGCCCAAGAAATAGCGTCAGCTCCACCACCTTAACTCTGACACACTTATTAATCAGACACACAGCATGCGTATTGAACGGATTATATCTAACGAAGATATCCAATAGATACCGACCAGTGTTTTGATAACGAGAGAGATGAGAGAGATATATATATATATATATAGATATATATATAGATAGATAGAGATATATATATATAGATATAGAGAGATAGATATATAGATATATATATATATATATATATATATATATTATATATATATATAGGTATATATAGGATATATGTATGCATATATATATACATATATATATACAAAAATATATATATATATGTAAATATATATATATATCTATTTTCAAATATATATATATATAGTTACATGAATATACAGAGATATATATAAAAAGAGATATATATATAAAAATATATATATATATTCGTATATATACATATATATATAAAAATATATATAAGTATATATATGCATTTATACATATATGTATTTACTGGTAAATAAATATATATATATATGTTTGCATACAATACATATGTACATGTATATTTAAACATATATACATATATATATATATATATATATATATTATATATATATATATATATATATATATATATATATATATACACATTAAATTTAGATATCCCACGTCTGACTTTGTTATTAACGCTTACTGTGTGTTAATTGGTCTCGAAGCATGTTGCTTTAAGCGGCTTTAAACATCCGTTGAGTCATTAAAAATATTTCCGCTACCAGCATACCATTGTTGGGGGCATCACATAAACGCATTCAACAAAGCAATGATTCAGTGCTCTAGATGTTCGACCATGTATACGGTTAACGTACATGGCTTAAGTTTATTCCTAATCATCATTATTAGCAATATGTTTTTGATGCTTACATGTTATATCGAAACGCAGATCTTCGAATTCGACATGGATTTTGACAGTGACATTAAGACATGTATTCAATTGTATCTGCTGTTTACATCTATACAATAATAGCTTGCAACTATTAACTATGGAGGAGTAATGATAGCATCAGTATAGACAGTGCTTTGTGATCTAATCGATCACAAACTTCTTATTCATAGCTAATTTTAGTTTTCGAAACTCCAAGATAACAGCTAACAAATCAAAATGTACTGCTTTATACACTCTGCAGAGCAACATTCGCGATTGTGCCATATTCGAGTAGTCAATATTGTCATATGATCACACATGACATCCACATGTTGAATCTCTCTCACAATTAATTGATAATCACATCCTGATTCGGAGCATGTGATGTGCGGAGCAACATCCGCGTAGATGCGCACTGATATCTGCAAATGCACTAAGCAAATGTGTAGAGTTGACTTCAATCTCATAAGGGATACCAACCACCTACTAATGATCCTTTGTAGAAAGTCATGGGGTCAATTTATGAATTCCATCCTCACTTAGTGTCAGCATTATGTATGTGTTGCAACCTGTGTCATCGTTCGTATGGCCCTTGTGGTATCGCTATCACTCAACTTCAGGAAATAAAGTGTTACATCTGATAGTGAAGGATAGCATGCCAGACCGAGTTATAGTGCATTTGCAATGTGAAGGTTTAATGCAATTACAGCAGCACTAGTTGCTCATGGATACCCCAAGCGCATTCAAAACCCCAGTGAAAGCCATGAATATTTATGAGCTCGCACAAAACGATGCCACACTTTTCGCATCTTTACCAATGATTTCACCAATATCTTTTGAATGAATGAACGAGTGAGTGAGTGAGTGAGTGAGTGAGTGAGTGAGTGAGAGTGAGTGAGTGAGTGAATGAATGAGCGAGTGAGTGAGTGAATAAGTGAATTATTGAGTGAACAAATGTGTGAGTGCCCTGCAGATCCACATCGTGATCTAGATCCGGGACAGGCGCACCGATGTAAGGCTTGTACCTAGTTGATTACAGGTTAGCACTACATTGGGAGGGCAATCGTCGGACATGTAGTCGACCCATAATAGTCCGTCTTGCCCGTAGCCTGTATATCAATCACACTGGTGATCAATTCATGATCCTATCGCTAACAGCATGGCAACATCATGATGAACATGCAATAATCGTTAGTCTATACAAGCCGGCCGTTTGTGAATAGACCAAAGTCCATTTTTGTAGTCGAAGAGTTCATATAGTAGGTTTCAACACCATGCCTAAGACAGACCAATCAGCCTATTTCATGGAAGGTGCAGCTTTTCAATGTGTATACCCTATCATGCGTTCAAGATAAAGAAGACAATAAAGACATGAATCATGATCGTCGGAAGAGGCTTCGATGATCGCGGATATTGATATCCGTAAACACAATTGTCAATTAACATCGGCAGCTACCTTAGTGTTCACGCATTTCATAAATATATTATTTGATCTTGCAGACTGGTAGCTCTAAATGACCCACAATATATGTTAACGAAGGGGTGTAGGGTGGGGGGGGGGGGGGGGGGGGGTGGTTACCCAGCGCATCGCAACACTTCCCACCCAATTTCAATCGGTGAGCTTAACCAAATCCTGGCCGTGTTCCGACTCGTATCTTGGCCCCGACTCTTACCCAATGCCCACAAAAAACCTCACCGTGACGAATATGACCTAGTTATTGCTACGGTAATATAAGGTCAGGGCGCAATGCATGGTAATCATGACATGTCAATATTATACATTTACTCTCTGAGCTGTTCCTCGACAACCTATCACCGGTGATGTGTCACATCATTAAAGTAATCCTTGAATTAATGAATAAATGATAGAGGTGTCAACCTCACAAATCAACTGCAAAGCAGCAGATTCCCATGGAAGATTTTATATGTGGACCGATTTTTAACTGGCTTAATGTGGCCGTTTGGGGGAAGAAGATGGCCATACATACAGACAAAGCGATAGACAGACAGACAAACGTCCCCAAATATATGTTGGATTGAAGAAACAAAAGGGTGTCATCTGGTTCGGCACAGATAATAAATCACCAGACACCGGTACTTAGCCAGCGATACGCACAACCCTGGGCCGCAGTACACCTATTAATCAGAATAACCTGATGCTGGAACCCAGTTCTCACTACCCGTGACTCGATTAACATAGCTGACTTATTAGTAAAGATCCTCTTTTATCTACCTTGTTAGATTGTCCTGTCGTCTTAGAACCATCACTTATTGAACGCTGCACCGTACGAGTATTATCAATGTTTGCGTAATGCGTTCCTTGTGCAATCAATGAACAACGATAAGGTGGTGTTGATGCGGATCATGACCATCATTGTCATCATCATAAAAGGTGGTGTTGATGCGGATCTAGACAATCATTGTGATCATCATATAAGGTGTGTGATGCGGATCATGACCATCATTGTCATCATCATAAAAGGTGGTGTAAATGCGGATCATCATTGTCATCATCATAAAAGGTGGTGTTGATGCGGATCTAGACAATCATTGTGATCATCATAAAAGGTGGTGTTGATGCGGATCATGACCATCATTGTGATCATCATATAAGGTGGTGTAGATGCGGATCATGACCATCATTGTGGTCATCATATGTTCATCGATCTGTGAGTTTGAGAGACTATTACAGACCCTTGTTTTTTCCGATCTGAACACTAAGCAGCGCTCTGAATTCACTTTTACCTATGCCTCTTAGATGCAATGTTTGACATTATGGATATGTCATGACGCCCAATATAGCACTACGTTTGTCCTCACAAGCTTGCCTGCCCTGACGGGAATGACAGGTGTATCATGGAGCTTTGAAGCCTCTTTTATAGCCTCGAACCGCGGTTGAATCGACTTCTATGTTTTATGTCTAGTTAACCAAATTTGGTAATATTTTCTCAAACTATTTATGACTAAGTACATATGAATGGGGATAATCCGGGCTTTCTGTGATCAAAAGATAGAGTTTTTATTTGCTCGTGCTAATATTCCTTGTCAATAAATGGCTAGATGCAGAATTCAATCTGTCTGGTGTGAGGCAAATGAAATCCCAATAATGCTACAATCAATTGTCCATTATTCATGAAAGCATAATGAATTACAAATTAAAAACAGTTGATATCGTACCTATATAAGAAAGTCAGTCAGTTCATGTCTAAATAAGGTTGGGGATATGTTCGCCCCGACCGCATCTTCGCCGGCCATAGTAAAGGATCGCAGGAATGCGTTACAAATACCGGAATACCACTGTATTGATATCGACTATACTTAAAGGGAGATCAGTGCTAACTTCGATAAATGTGTTTTGCAGGTTGTAACTCCAGGAAAAGCCGTTCATCGTGAAATTTATCAATATGTCATGATAGAATAAGGGAAAATCAGTCAAATGTTATCTCTTTGTGTCAGCATAATCTCAAGCATATAGTAGCTTGGGACCTATGGGTAACCGGGGCCAGCGAATGGTTTCCTCGCACTGGGAAGATCTTCACGTATTGACTGGTCGAAGGATGGAGTTCATGGATATTTCTTTTACTCGAACGCACCAATGACGTTTCTTTGATACAAACGAATACGGCATATCGAATGACACTGTCAATTTAACTATGATAGCAGATAGCATGCGATAAAACTACGAAAGCGACAATGTGAAGCATCGATCACCGCTTCCACAACTGGTCACTGCTACGCGGCGCAGCTTTCATCGATTCCTTACCAAGAATGTAGTGTATGGCTCTATATATATTTAAGTAGCAGTTTAGGGACGCGTCACCAGAACGACAGTCATTATTGTGTTCTATAATACTTGCTCCTACCAGCGGTTCCTCAACCCTCAACCCCGACAATAGCACATCACCGGGATGTCCATCATGTCGTGCCGTTGTCATGGTTGCCAGCTTATTACTGGCAAGCTCGACGCTGGCATGTATCAAATGAATGTTAGTTGGCAGGCCAAGTCAATTAATAAAATGTCGTTCTTTAGCCTTATAGATATATAATGGTCAAATGAGCTTATGCGCGCAGCCGGGAAAACATTCGAGAAAAGTTCCCGGATATGATTAGCTATATATTACTAGGGAATCATGTCCAACACAACCCACAAAAAGTCGAAAAATAACAATAGTTCGGTATGTTTAAGCGAGATAAATACCCCCGGTTATTGCCCGCCTCGTGTTTCACCCCACAGCACACATTTCTCGGTTATAACAGTGTTCCATACCCTGGCAGTGGGTATTGACAGATTTCAGAAGTTTCAGCGTTAGTGCAGGGCATTCAAATTTGATCTGTGCGCAGAGAAAACCATGATAATCCAAATATAATCGCGAATTACATCTCATAGGTGAAAACATTGTTTCTCAGAGAACTAGAACGGTTATTTCGTTTCAGGCTGTCGGCCTGCTCTGTGGACAATCAGTGAAACGCGTTTAACAGTGTTGTTCAAACTGTGATATGCATGATCTTCAAGATACAGAATGTCACCAACAATGTCACGTGGTCATTCCCAGCCAACTAAACTTACATATATGTCTACCTATCTGAGCTACTCGTCCCCCACAAGCCACCCGAGCTCCCCACGTGGCATGAATACCCCAATATGTCCAAAACGCCAACCGAACTAACTGCCACGCCCACATAAAAGCCGTGCCTACCTGCTTAAGTATCCTACCTGCTAACCTATCTCAACTACGACACCTACCAAACCCATCACACCTAATAAAATGACCTCCCCATCCTACTTTTTAAAATATCACACTTATGCACCCTACAAAGCTACCACATTACCCTACTTACCTGTTTAACTCCTCCACTCTTCCTAGTTATCCTACCTGATTTACTTCCCACCTGTCCTTTTCTACCTGACCGGGCCGCTGTACCTATGGTTATGAGTTTGGCCCTTAAGTGATTTTCTGGTTTGAATTCTCAAGTCGAAACATTTAAGCATGAGATTACATCTGGCAAATGTTTGGTGTGAATATTCGGATAACAATTTTATAGTACAAATACAATTTGCTTGGGGCTTGGCGCATCGTAACAACCGAGGGCAAGGTTGCAGAGTTGTGACATTAGGCAAGGATCGTGTTAACCGAGTCCAATTGTCTAGTGATAAGGAATCTATGATTCCTGATTTCGACGAATTTGCAGTTTATCTTGAGGATAAAATGCTCATATTTCCTGCGCAATGTCACAGAATGTTTTAGACGAAGAAAAGGGAAGAACACTTTTTCATTCTGACCCGAGCTTGGAGGTTAATACGAACATCTCTACCAGTGGCCACGCATGTGACGCAATTAAAGTTGCTGGCAATTATTTTTCTACTCGTCGTAACAAGCACTATGAATCACAATCAAAGAGAAAGTTCTACCTCAAGCGAAAGCTATCAAGGCATATTTCCATTAATATCCATGCCATATCATCCGCACGCACATTGCAAACGGTGTGTTCGATGAGCGTTAGTTTCAAATTCTCCGTGAGAATTTTTCGGCCTCTTTCAAAAACCCGAGAGTTGAATCGAACGGCATTATGTGTTTGATTAACGTCGAGGTTATATTCAAACGCATTTTGTGGATGAAAAAGATGGAAAGAATCAGACCTAGGGAAGTTCATTTACTCCTTGTAATATTGGCAATTTTTCCATGCCCTTTAAGAGTAAGTGCACACAAACTAACACACAAACAGGCTTTTATATACATAGATCCATATATATATATATTTACATATATATATATATACATAATTAATATATATTTATATGTCCATATACATGCATATGTATATATAAATATATATATATATATATACATATATAATATATATATATACATATATATATATACCTATATATATATAAATATATATATATACATATATATATATATATGCATATGTAATTATATATATATATGTATAAATATATTTATATATATATACATTGAACATACATACATACACCCACACATTCATATATACATACATACATGTCGTGGTTTCGTCTTTCAAAGACTAAAGACTCATGCTTAAGAAACATCACTGACATCAGACGCAGCCTACGTGCTTGAGTGAAGAAGATGCGGCTGATAGCAGCTCTTTCAGTTGGTAAAGTATTTCCGACAGGCTAGCTATGCGACAATTCCGAAAATTACACACAACATTATCATGTATTTCCAAAAATAGTTATTGATTGTACACTTGCATTACCAGAGACAAAATATAAAATCCTTTGTTATTCGGAAACGAGGCTGCAAATTGTCATTGAGAGATATACACCGTCCACCGTTTTTTTCAGCTGATGCTTTAATCCTTTTAAGCTCACCGAACTGAGCGCAAAAAGTCCGTGTTTAAGGAACTGCAATGCCAACTTTGTGATCGGTTCGCATGAAACGCCCAGGTTTGCCATATAGCAGACCCTCATGAAACTGAATTATTTGGGTATTTTCCTTTGACTATATGAAAAACACGTCATCAGGTCAACTTTGAATGCCAATTACATAGTTTAATGCATGCGAAGAAGGGCCGGGCCATCAGCCAGCTTCATGCATAAATATAATTAGTTGTTGTTCTACAATTCTTTCGAGTATGCAATGATTTAAAACAGGAAAAGATATAGTAGGGACTCAATATATGCCACAAATTACCACATAATGCGCCATGTCGATTTTTGAAGACTAATCCCTAACACATTTTGGCCAATTTTACGAAATATTCAAGGCAGCATATATAATTGAAATAACATTAAAGATCACAGACACAATTTATTTTTAAAGCGCAACTCGAAAGATTAAATTTCTGGGCTTTTAAGCAACCTAGGCTTCGCCAAGATGCCATACCAACGATTATCAATTATATGGATGTGAATCAGGGTCAAGTGAAACGTCTAGGTGCCTTTGAGAAAAGACGACGTCAACAGGTAAGATGGCTAGGATCATTCAATTTTCTTACACAGTCATGCTTGTGCCTTTGTGTTTGATTGACAGAATTTTGCCGTTACAGCAATATGAATAATCATACGACCCAAATGACATGGCCGTGTTAAGGCTAAGGCATCACTGGTGAAGTAATGCCCCATGGCTCGCTAACAGGTGTTTCACTGTGATCTCAAAACGCTATCATGATATTGCCTGTTTATTGTTTAGAGATTTGGATACACTACATACTGTGTTTGATAGGTCCATTTACACGAGGAGTACTACTTATGTCATGGGACCAATAAGACACAGTCTATATTTAGAGATATATTGATATAGGTGATTTATGATCCCTCTTTTGGGAAATATCATTGGTGTACAGCTGGTCGACCCTGATGTTCATTTATTAAGGATCCAATCCACACAAGGAAATGGAACTTATTGTGACAAGCAAACACCTTCTTAAAGACATCGGCAGATTATCTGAGCAGACTTCAAGTGTAGAATCATTCCACAAGGTGATGATCTTCTTCGCACCCAAGAGCGTACACTTTCCCTTTGCCAAGGTAATTTAATTGAGCTTAGCTGTGACTGTAGTGTGGTATATATTGCAAATACCTGATGAAAAACATGAGTCTGTGCTGGTGCTTATAAAGTTGTGATATGCTGCTGTATTTTGAGCTCATGTAGGCATGCCAGACCACCAGACTATATATGCTACTATTGGTGCTTCACTTCCAGATTACTCCTGGTAGTTTTGCATTTTAATGAAAACTGCAATAAAGCTCAGACAGTCACTCAACAAGGCCAGTCACAGTGGGGAGTGTAGCCTGTCAAAGTTCCCATCACTTTTGGTTGGTATATATCACAGGATTTGTTGTTCATTATGTGTAAATATGAGTTAGTCAATGAAGGTATTATACTGGCACAAAAGACCAAGCATTCCATTTAATAATTCAAAGACAATTTATTACTAATCTTGTATTAAATGGTTATGTTTCAGATTATTTTGACAACCTCATTGCAGAAGTATTTGTGTTACGTGAGATATATACCAGTTACAGACTAGCGAAAATTCTTTCGGCACAAAGGAGTGTTCTACCCCCTATTGCTGCTCAATTTGAGGAGCCAGCAAAGAACATCCTTATGTTAGCACGTCGATGCCGCTTCAATCCTACAAAGAAAATGTCCTTAGATCCTTTCTAGGTATCCTCTGTAAAGGCCATCTGAGTCCCAGTAGATGAAATGTAGATAATGTTTTTTTAACTCATTTTTGTCAACTATTTACTCCAGATATAAATGTATTACTGGCTTTGCTGTTTGTTGTCATGTGCCTAAGTAGCATTGAACATTATAGCCAAATGTATTGCACTACATGTTCACTTGGGATACACATTGCCCACGGTTTTATAATTGACCAATTCCAGAAGTAGCTGTGTGCCTTAAATGTGCTTCAATAAAGGCATAAATTACTCATTTGTGGTAACATCATTCCCTATAGGTCCATCGATCTGCTTGTATTCGAATTTAGTTGCAAGCAGGACGTAATAATCCAAGCAGTTCGACTTGATCCATGGATGCTCAGTCCTACATAGCCACTCTTCCATTGTTGCAAGAGTCTTCGGGCAATTTCAACAACAAACACATTCCCGCAATGTAGCCATCTTATCACAGTTATGACAGCTAAACCTGAAAGGTTGCCAAAATCAAGCTTTAGCAACATTGCTCCAAGTTAGATCAATCACATAACCAAAGCTGACCCAGCGGTCAATGTTTGTCGATGTTTCACTAATTCTTCTAAGCATTCTGACTTTATTTGTGAGCAACAGAGTAGATATGCAGAGGTCGAAAGAGCAGTGGCATGCAGTTCTGTGGTAACCAAAATTTATCGAGAGCCAAAAGAAGTATATTCAAGACAGCACAGGGACTCTGGTAAATTTATACAGTCATATTAAATACTTAGTTAGGCGGGAGGGGTAGATGGTAATTACTTTCTATATATTTCAATCATAGACAAACCCTTTGAAATTATATAATAACTCTTTTAAATATACACTGATAATAGATATATTATCAGGACGTCTGAATTCTGAAAGGTCCGGATCACAGGCACCCAAGTCAATTCATTGAACGAGCGCGATCGGCAGTGTTTGGTTTTGTCTGACAGAGGCATACACATATATACATATATATATGTTATATATATATATATATATATATATAGATATATATATATATATATATATATATATATATATATATAGATAGATATATATATATATATATATATATATATATATATATATACATATATATACATATATATATACATATATATTTAATATATAAATGTATATATATATATACATATATATATTTATATATATATAAAAAACACATATATATATATATATATATATATATGTATTAACATGTATATATATATATATGTATTTACATGTATATAAATATATGTTATCATACATGTCACTGTCGCTCAGGGAACGCGCTGGGTTAATTTATTGACTTGGGTGTGTGGGCCAGATTGACCCCATTACACGGAAATGTTATTTGTACCGGTGCTAAACCATTTCGATATATAGACTTATAGAGTCGAACAATTTCTACGCACCACACTACCATTGGCCTGAAAGTCAAAGCGTCTCTTCTGCATTCATTTTCCGAATCGGAAACGGTTTCTGAGCTTCCAGTCTCATTAATACATTATCTGACTCGGTCGTTATTCCGTCTCCACGCAATCGTGTGGGCTCAAATGAATATACACGGACATCATAAGTACTCATTCCACCTAATGAGGTTTTGATAATCTTCATTCTGATGACAACATGTTATAAGATACCAATTAGTAGGAAGGACAGTTGCAGGGAAAACATCGCGGATCGCATATTTTCTCAGCTGGCTATGTTTGAGACGTATGACGCGGAACATATCTTAATGCCGATGACGTCATATATAAGGAATTAACCAACATCACCGGGACTAGTTGTAGAAAGGGTGTAGGAGAGTGGATAGTTGAGTAGGGAAGGGTATATGGTACCAGGTGTTTATCGATAGAGAAAGTGAAGGAAGGTTTTGATTGAAAGCGATGGTGGTAGAAGAGGTGCAGTGACGAGGCTAGATGCAGAAGAGATAACAGGTCATGCATGCGGGGATGTTATATGCATTTTTAGTCGATTGTTTTTCTTGCGAATTGCTTCTCCAGGTTAGGTTGGTCAATGGTCAAGTTTTCAAATTTACATACGAACATATATATTACGGCCGCACAACAGAAGGTGTAAACTTAAAAAGTGTCATTGTTATTGAACGTACATTGCAAAACAGCAATTCAAAGGGTTTCTTTTTTTAGATTGTGTCAATATAACAACTATGAAATATTATAGTAATTGAAAATGAAATGCCATCCTGCCCAGAAACTGCATCAAACGTAAGAGAAAAGTAGGGTAATTCAAACACATTCGCCAGCTAAACCACAAAGAAAAAGAACAATGTGTTTTGTTTCCGGGTGTCTGCCTGTTCTGCAGTCATCTAGCGAAACATGAGAGAATTACGTTGCACCTGGACTGATCGATAATTGGGCATTGAAATGTTTGTACAATATGTAATATGCATTATCCCTTCAAACCATTCTAGCTGCCCACGTGACATACCATCCCCGATCGAACTAAAACATCTACCTTATTGCCACACCCAACTCATGTTCCCTACCTGCACTCCTAACTTAACCACTGTACCTAATTACCTCATCTGTCAACCTGACAGCCCTATCTTCCTGTTTAACTCACCCTTCCTTGTTATCACACCTTATCTTCTCCTCAAACAGAATGCGCTACCACTCTACATGCAATTTGTGTCCGAGTAACAACAAAGCATAATAATGGGCTACTAAATCCATTTGTTTAAATTTCGAGCGACGAAGGATTTATGCATGATGTAAAATATGGGGAAATTTTTGAGTGTATATTCGGATAACGTTTTTAGTATAAAAATAAAATATGTTTGCCATTTGGCGCAGAAGAACATCCGATGTCAAGTTCGCAGAGTTGGGACATCAATCAAGGACCGCTGCTATCTGCTTTCTGTGGTGAGAGTACATACCGACTTCAATTGTCGAGTGATAAGTTATAGCATTTTATGGATAAAAAAGGACAAAAAGATAGAACAAATCAGACCAGGCGAAGTTATTTTACTCCTTGTAGGATTTTTGACAATGTTCCTTTGCCCTCCACGATTTACCAACAAAATGACCAAACGAGGACTTCTGAATATCATATACCTGTCTTATTCAATAGGGAGATTTTGTTAGATAATATGGAACACATTTATCGCATGTAGTTCTTGTAACCGTCAAACACTCCTGTTCTTACCGCCAGCAATCAGGAATAGATGCATCACGCTGATCAGTCGGGGTCTAGCAATGTTACCTGTTATCTATTTCTCCACCTGCCCCCTTGCTGTCTTCTATGTATCGATAAAGGCCAAGTATTATCGAACTCATTGGTCAAGATTTTACACTTTAAGGATACGATCGATACAACTCTTGCCTCTTGCGTTCTGCATCACGCAAGCTGCATGGCAACAACTTTTATTTGACGCTAACTTCCAGATCGACCCAATAATTGGTATGTTCAAATGATCAAACAGATAATGGCGAATATTAATTTCCAATAACATCGCATGCAATTGTCTTGTTTTACATGGCAGATCTTATTTCTGTCATTGCCAGGTTGCTTCGCCATATGCATCACGTGTTTTTTTTCTAATGGATGTACGATGTATCGCATTCTGCTCGAATGATATGGAAAACATGTACAATTAACCGAGAAATATGAATATGAAACGAAATAAGATAAGATACGAGAAAATCGACTGCATTCGTCGTATTTCCGCTGCAATATATCTTTCTGCTCCTATCTTGCCGCTATTTGCCAATACTTTTACAACGGCAGATGATCGTCCCATATGCATAAATAAACCATGATAAACAAAAGAATTGTATGGAGAGTAGGGAGTACCTAAATGTACCGAACCATACATTATTCAAATAGATATTTAAACATATATATTTATATATATATTTATATATACACACACACACACCTATATATATATATATATATATATATATATATAAATATATATATATATATATATAGATATATATATATATATATATATATATATATATATATATGTGTGTGTGTGTATATATATAAATATATATATTTATATATATATATAATATATATATCTCTGTATATATATAAAAAGCATATATATATATATATATATATGTATATATATACATATACTATATATATATATATAATATGTATAATATATATATATATAACTATATATGTATGGATAAATAGTTATATATATATATATATATATAACATATATATATATGTATATATATATATATATATATATATATAATATATTTATATTCATATGAATATATATCTTCATAAATATATTTATAAAGATAATATATATGTATGTATATAAATATGATATATATATAATATATAAATATATATATATATATAACTACATATGTATGCATAAATAGTTGATTATATATCTGTATATAATAAACACATATATATATGTTATATATATATATATACATATATGTTATATATATATTTATAATATATTAATATCTATCTTTTTAAAAAATATATATATTCGCATACATATATATATGTATGTATATAAATATGAATATATATAAATACATTTACATGCATATATATATATATTTTATATATGTATGTTTATTATACCTATATATATATATATATATATATATATATATATATATATATATATATATATATATATACATATATAAATATATTTATATATATATATATATATATATAGGTATATATGCATATATAAATTTATATATATATATATGTATATATATATATATATATATTAGAGATATATAATATATATATATATATAATATACATATATATATATGTTTATACATAAACATACATATATATGCTTTTATATTTATACATATATGTATATATATATATATATATATCTTGCCTCACCTCATATGTGCACATGATTATAGATATATATATACACATATATATATAGTATCATATATATATATATATATATATATATATATATATATAATATATTATATATAATATATATATTATATATATATATTTATATATATATAGGTAGGTATATAGATAAATATTTCGAGGTGACATATATGAACAGATAATATTGTATTATATACATATATGTATGATATATATATGTGTATATGATAATAGATGTATATGTACACATATATATTCATATATATTTATATATATCAATATATAAATATATATTGATATCTCTTTATATACATGTATATGTATGTATAAATATATATATATTTATATATATATATTTATATATATACATATATGTTTGACGCAATCACTTTTACAGTGCCTACATAATTGGGGGGCACAAAAACGAGACGAAAACCCTACTTTTCAATAAGTTGCATTATATAGCAAAAGCAGCCGTTATAAATTCCAATTTCTATAATTAATCCAAGGATTTTAAATAGATTAACCCTTTTGACTGAGAAACTCTGAACACACAAAAAGTTATTCTTAACCAAATCAGATGAGCATAATCTGGAGGAATTAAACATTTACAAAGATATTGGCATTTGCTCCCGGAACTTAGTTTCCCAAATGTAAGCCGCTGCCCTGACCTTGCCTCCCTCTTTTTCAGCCGTTTGCGTGAACGACAGTGCACTATGTGTACGTGTCTAGTTCCCGTTCAGAGAGCTCGATCTTGACTGGCCATTCAGTGATGTATCGACTTTTGTTGGGTTGAAACGTAACATAGAAGGCCGAATTGTACTTGTTGGATTTAAAATTCACAGTGAATTGGAATACGAGTTGCTCCCGTTTGTTTGTTAGAGAAGCGTCATTGGCTTCCACTTGTAGAGTTGGGATGGTAGAGGTCCTGAAGGCTCCGAGACATAAAAGAGCTTAATCGTGGACAGTGTTAAACCTCCTGTTTATGGAGGCCGGACAAGGCCATAGACGACAGAACCATCATCTAATTTGGACGGCAAAAGTAAAGTAGCAAGAGGGCCCCTATCCATCTCGATAAAAGTTAACAAAAGTAAGACTGACATCTCATGCCCCCCGAAATAAACCAGTCTTGAATGACGCGTTCTAAGCGGAGTAAATAATGCCGGGAGCTTGACGCATGGCGCAAGCCAGTCTTTTATACCGTGAAGAGTTTTTCTCAAGAAAATACACAAGACAGGCATTAATCAGGCATACGCAGCTGATAAGGCAACGGGATCATAATTTGTCGGGTTGGTATTCCATGATTTGGAATCCGAATAAAATTGTTGGTCGAGGAATTCGTCTGGAGCGAATGCCCCTAAGTGTTGTCAGTATCCGCATGTCAGGCTTTTTGTCCTTTTTTTTAAAAGTTGGATAAATTGATGTTGCTTTCCTTTTCAGCAATCATTCAAACCATTTTCTGATGCCGTCTTGTTGATATATTGCTGTTAGGTTTACAAACAGACCCATGCCAAGACTCGCTTTGTTTGATGATGCGTCAGCTTTTGCCTAAGCAGCTTTGCACGAGTTGCATACGCCCATGAATGATTGCAACAAAAGTGCAGTCAAAAATTAACAGATCAAATTTCCAATACTTGGTGGTAGGTTCAGAGAGCGCAAGCAAATGTTAATCCATCCTTTTTGGATATTCATGTTTTGTCTTAATAATCATTGACTCTAAATGATATTTAATCTCCTTCGGGAATGTTTCCTGAGGGCCGACAGCAAGTGGTTAACATTCGTAGGGCAGTAATTCAACTTCATCACAATGATACCAACATCAACTACGATTCCAATAAAATGACATTAATGATTATCATTCGTTAGGGCTCTTCGCCTTCATGGGGTGTTCATGTTCCCTACCGGTGGCTGAAACTTATTTGGATGGGCGTCGGTCTCAATCCTCACACAGCTTTCATATTTCTCAAGGTCCAAAGAAGTCTTCGCACAATCACCACCGAGAAAAGATGGTTTATTGCTTATTACTAGTTATGTACTCTGTTTTTGGTGGTTTATATGTTTGCGTCGTTATTTTTTTATTATTATTAGCATATTTATACAGGTACATTGAACGGTTAACACCGAAATAAAACAATGTCCTGTAAGGACGAAAGTACACAAAAAGAACGCTACATGCACATTGAATTCACTACACAGACATAAATATAAATGATGTTCATGACTGAATAAACAGAATGCTTTCACAACATGTCATCGTGATAGTAACTTATACAACATACAAGGTAAAACCATTGTTCTATTATTAAATGTTACTATGAATATCTGCGAGGAAGTTATTCCAGAAATATGACTTCAAACTAACATTAAAAGATGCACGGTGTTCTATTGATTTTAGGTATGATGGTAAAGAATTCCAAATAAATGGCCCTCTGTAGACCATGCTATTCTTAAAACGCTCAGTGTATGGAAAAGTTACAATGTACATAGTTTCATCATGAAGACTTGGTGACAACTGTCTTACATCACGAAGATAACAGTTTTTCATACTGAACATTAATTTTACAATAGATAAGTTTAAACGGTATTCTACTGGCAGGATATATGGTTTACAGGAGCATAACAATTTCGTTTGAGAGCAATTCGTAGACCTCTATTTTGTGATCGCTGAATTCTTTTTATGTTATTTTCACTACATGATGTCAGAAAAACATTACCGTATTCTAACAAGGGAAGGATCATAGTTTTATATACAGTTACAGCACATACACATGTTATTTGTTTTCTTAATAGTGACAAAAGATGCAATCTTTTATTTATATTTCGTATTATTTTTAACATATGTTCATTAAAACTTACATTCTCATAAATTATGATTTCCAGATACTCATAGCTTTTAACATTTTCAATCACGCAATCACAAAGTGACAAATCAGGACATACAATATTACAAGCACCATATCTATTTCCAAATAGCATAGCCTTACTTTTACATACATGTATACACAGTTTGTTATAACAGCACCATTTTGATATTACATCGAGATCCAGTTGCGACTGACATTTTATATAGTTAATATCCTTACCACTCAAATATATATCAGTATCATCTGCAAATAATGACAGTTTTGACCTTAAATTTAATTCAGCAATGTCATTCACATAGACAAGAAAGAGCAGTGGACCAATAACAGAACCTTGTGGAACACCGCATAACGTTTGCTTTTTGTGTGAGCATTTTCCCGCTGTCATAGCGTATTGCTTCCTATTCCCACCAATTCCAATGTCTATAGATTATGATTAACAGAGTCAAAAGATTTTGAAATATCTAAGAAAACTCCGAGAGTGTGTTCTTAATTGTTTTTACCATTACATATATCAGATACTACCAAAAATGCTGATTTAATAGTGGAGTGATTTTTTCGGAAGCCCCCTTGCCCTGAGTATAACAACTTATTCTTTTCTAGAAATTCTCTTACGTGATTAGTTACATATCTTTCCAGTAATTTCCCTATAATTGGAGTTGGTGTGATAGGCTTTACGTTGTTTACGTCTGTTGTGTTTCTTTTTTAGGATATAGGGGTTATTTTTCCTTTCTTCCATGAATCGGGGAAAATTCCCAATGTAAGGGAAAGGTTAAATAGTTCGGTAATGTGCTTAGGTATGGCTAATAATGCATCTTTTAGTAGTCGTGCCCTGTATGTAACCAATTTGAGAATGACTAGTCTGGGCACAGTGCATTTTGTTGAATGGCGACCAACTCTGTGCACTCGGTCAATGTCAGATGGGGTTATATATATATGTTTATTTCGTACTCAAGGTACCTACATAAACAAAAATTGTGATACATCAATTTAAACTATAGAGCTACATTCAACGGAAAAGAAATAGAACTGTTACGATACTAAAATATCTTGTATCATCAAATAAATCATTTGATCGTCGAATTCATCAATCATAATTTCATTGTTTTTAACACAAAACAAAGTATTTAAGGTACAGACCAATCCCTTCTGTTCAACTGTTAACGACTCTTTCTTAATAATTTGGGTGATATTGAACGCCACATCATTATGTACATTTATGTTGGATATGTGTCTGAGATAAGCAATATTGCGTCCCAAAGGTGAAAGGGCATTAGAACAAGCATGTTGATCACATAGTGAACTACTGAATTGTCACTGTGATTCATTTGGACGATCATTTTCAACGTTTTTATGCATAACAAAACGCTAATGTGTAGTTGGCAACTTAATGCCCCCAGTAACCAAGTATGCGAAGCGATTGGAAGGTTGAGTATTCTCCTAACAGCCTTATTCCACTGAACACATATTTTTTTATAACCATCAGAATCAATGGTCCATAACTGTGAGCCATAAAAACTGTAGCAATAGGAACTGAATAATTTACACAATGTACTATTATGTAAGTCACCAAAGTTCCCCATCATTTTGTTAAAAGCAACATTAAACATAGAACATTTTAATGTGCAATCACTATAATCATTTAACTTGTTATCAATGACGTTCCCCAAGTGTTTAATAGTTGTGGCCCATTCAATAGTAGAGCCATACAATATCACCTTTTCAAATTCATTTACTGCTCACGATTGCCATCGCTTTTGTTACTCTGCAACTTTCATATACATTCAGATAAAACAGATGATGTTACCGCATGATATCTTGAGCTGTCATAACTAATACCAGCATTAACCGCTTTCATCACATCACGCATTTCATTATCGTTTGTGGGAGCACTATTGAATAACGCCGAATATTTATCCAGAAAAAGGTTTGCAGGCACTGGTCCACTTGCATTATCTACCACAGTAGGTACACTCTTACAGTTTGGATTGATCTTTTTTAGTTCACACCAAAAGTCAGTATTACTACATGCGTTTTCAGCAAGTTTTGCCTTCTCTATATCGAACTCATTTTTGTGGGCTGCGCGTACGGCATAATGATATTTATGACGTGACTGCTTCATTATGTCATACGCAGTGCCTTTGCTAGGTTTGTCACACTCGAGCCATATCCAATGCCAGAAAAGTGATCGTTCTTTCTCTGGTTTTACAATCTCTAACCAACCCGCAATTTTTCTTGAAAATGGCTTCTTTGACGGAATAGTTTCTTTACCAGCTGTAGTACAACAGCCAACAATTGATTTACAAAATGCATCAATAGCTGCTTTGTGATTGCTTTCACGGCACCACTTATAGGTGCATTGAAACACATCTTGCGATACAAACACATCATCAAGCAAAATATCCAATTCACTCTTGTACCGATTAACATCTACCTCTGTTGCCTGACTCCACGAGAGCCGATCATCTCTGAAAAATCTCAGACTATCTGTAGACATAACGTGTTCAATATTTACATCTATTGTGATGTATATATCATTATGATTCGACGGGTTTGTTGGGTCACGAATAACATAACTGCACAACAACTTACTGAAAAGATTATCACTTACTAGATAATGGTTGATATAAGACATCTGATTCAGAGCAAAATTAGTATATGTACAATCTTTCAAGGAGTTTTTTCTGTTCCGAGAAACCCTCAAAAAATTTCGCTCAATAAAGTCATTCAAACAGCGAGTCTGTGCATTGGTTCTTTCAAACGATGTGTTTAAATCACCGCAAATTACAACCGAGGTACAGCTAATTGAATTGACAACCGACTAAATCACATTAATAACCTCCTCATATTCGTTTGATACTTTGTTTCTTGAATAATTATCACAAGGCATATATACGCAAATCAATATCACACTCCCGAAAGAAGAATCATTAACCGTAATGCCACATACGCGTCTGTGAGGTATATCTAACTGTGACACATGCTTAGAAAGATACTTTCGGTATAAAATTGCAGTCCCACCATAAGGGCGCCCTACTAGAATGTGGGATGCTGAGTCAATACCAGTTTTTCCGACAAATTGATAATCCTTATGCACATTATTTAACACCGAGATATTTTCTTTTAATAACCAAGTTTCTTGTAAACACATTATATCACAACTGTAACGGTTCAAACAATCGCTAACATAGGGATTACGCCTCTTTATCCCTTCCACATTCAAAGAGCATATATTAAAACCATTGCTGTTTGGACTATTATCCATGAGTACAGCTAAGAGAAATTACCTATTACGCGCGTTTTGTCCAATACCGCCTGCATCCAATACCTTCAGGCCAGAATTCCGGCTTGTAAAGCAGATTTATATCTCCAGTCTCTATAGCTACCCGGTATGAAAGTGTCCAAGATTCTGGTTTTGATGCGCATTCAATTTCGAGCACCTTGACGCTCTGTTCTTCCAAAAAACGATTTTAGCAATGATGAGTCAATTTCTCGATGCACCCGAAAGATGAAGATCTAGGACCTGCACGCAGTTTGGTATCGGTGCGTCTACCAAAAATGGCTTTAAGCCTCTCCTGGATTGTCTCCTTATTTCGCGCTATCTGCCGATCCTTCTTCTCCAGTTTGCGCTGTTGATGCGGTTGAAGGTGGTCGACGAGGGCGTGGGTGTTTCTGGCGCGCCATCATTCGGAAGGGGAGTAGAAGGAGGGGGTTGCTCCGAAGCAATGTTCGTCACATGATGTGTCGGTTTCTGTGCTGCAACAGTGGCTGAATACAGCGGTTTTGGGGCAATGGATGCCATTTGGGCTTCAAGTCTTTCATTTATTGGTGGAGTTACTCCAAGATTGTCGTTGATTACTTTCAGAATTTCCTCGCATGTATCTTCTGTCTCTTTTTCAGGGATACCCTGGACACGGAGACTATTTCGGCGCGTGTATTGCTCAAGATTATCAATCTAGTTCTCCAAATTATGTATTTGCTGATCTTTCTTGTTAATAGTGTCCTTCAATTGCGCATTTTCGTCCTTTAAGGATCAGTAATCAGTAATGGTCTCTTTCAGGAGCTGGATAATAGAAGTATCACTTAAAGCTGCTTTACTTTCATTTTTTTTTCAAACGTTTCAAACCATTTTAATTAATTCCTATGTAGAATTGAAAAAAAACTTTTTGAAGTTGAGAATAACACAGAGGTTTCTTAGTCCATTTACCTGACATGTGCATAACTAATTGACGGGAAAAATTAGGCTAAATGATGTGCCCCTGTCACTGCACAAACGCATGTTTTGTTAGGCTGTTAACCTTTCTGCTGCCTGTGCTCTTGGAATGACAATAGTTCTGTCAGGTAAAGCGCTAGAGAGGAAATGGAATTAATTTCTCTGTTCCCAGTTTGAAACAACCAGCTTTGGGGGTTTGTTGGGAGCCTATGAACACTGACAGAAAGAACGGATGAGCCTCTGAGCCCCGTGGTGTCGTTCTTGTGTCGTAATATGATGTACGTATGTGACAGTAATAAGCTTTGCTAACTTAAGATAACATTTATGGTTCAAGTGTGTACAGTGTGGATATGTATGATACGTTCATCAACATGAATTTAACGACACATGGAATGTTTAGATTCAACTCATCGAGCAACAAAAATGGCTTGCTGGTTTGATTTTTATACTAATTTAAAAACACCGAGATTAATTTATAGTTGGACAGAACACGACGACTAAGGTATTATGCGGTGCCTGCTAGAAGAGATAACCAAGAAGCACGGAGGCCTGGTAAACCGACATATACACAACTAGCCCACTGATAGCAGCCATTTTTACTAATATCATATCTATAGAGTAATTAAAGCGCCAAAGCAATAAGATCGTAACCATTTCTTTAGTCTGAATGTACATACTACATAACGATACCAAGTATGAATTGACACAATACATTCCGTAGCATCAGGTTTTACATTATGGAGATGGACAGACAACCTATAAGGGTTACAACTGGGGCAGTCATTAGGAATTGACAGGAAGAAATCCCAGCAGTCATGCGATTGCGACGAGATTATTGTGTATAATGGCGCCGTTGATTCCCGGTCTGTCCTATCGAATGGGCAATGAACTCTTTGTCGACTCTCATGCACGCATATTATAGACGATTAATTCCGAATTACAGGAGGCCTTTGCCGTTCTGTTTTATGGGTAGCGAAATGATCAAAATAAGCCAGCGTATCTTTTCTCTGGAAGCATTTAGTTTGATCCCCTGCAAACCCTGCTAGTATTAGAGGCAGTAGATACTTGAGTAAACTTGCCCCTACCCACGGATCATGAATACTTCTGCGTTACTTTGTTTAAGCACAATGGCGTTGACTTATTATCTAATATATAAGAATCCTACTTTGTCAGAATAACTGGTATGATTTTCTTGGAAACCCTACAGTTGCAATGGTAAGATCATTATAAAGAGTCGTAGGCGACTAGCATTCTCTCTCGATTCATCGCAGCTCATTCAGCTCTATTTGCATCATATATATAATTTAAGATGGATGTCAATGTGATGTATGTGATGTTGTGTGTATCGCTAGGTAATACGCGTCACCTTTTCATTAATCATTGATTGTATAGAGAAATAATTTACCCTTAATGCCGGTCCCACGACGGCGGTAGCTTTTACAAGCCAGATAAGAGAGGATATATTCCGACGATTTCCACCATTCCATGGAATTCGCGGGTAATGAGGCCTAGATCAATACCCAGCCGAGAGTAATTCTGATTTATTATTTTACGCTGGACCAGAGTTATGGCGTTAGGGAAATAACATGGCCTATAACTGGGCATTTAAACCCGTAATTACTGCTATTTAATCTAATTTGGAAACGTCGGTTTGAAATGTTTTACCCATCCCAGGCCCTGTATATGCTTTTTCGTGCGCTTCTTTACGCCGCCTTTGTTCGGAGTTGTAGAAACAGGGGATGTGGGTGTGTCATCAATGCCTACAGTTAACTCTGGCATTAGGGTGCTGGCTTCTGAGTAGCTGCTTCAGTGATACACTGCTCTCGGAATAAGCGCAAATACGCTGTTTGATCTTTGTTAGGCAGTCTATTGATAGTTTCACGCATTCGATTTATTGGAACGGTATGTGTCCTCAGCTTGTATGTGAAGATTTAATTCTAGTTTCTCTTTTCTCACACAGATTCTGTTCTTGAAAACGCCGTGCTCTTCCACATGCAGCGAGATCTATGATGGGATTTTTACTAGCCGTTTGCACGCCAATGTAATGAAATCTACCCAAGGAGCTGGAACGTTCAGCACAATACATATATTGTGATTAATAAGGTTCATGGGTTCCTGCAGAGACAAATCTGAAAAGCAAATTTTTATCTACTTCATTCTATTAACACTGTCTTGCTCTGGGTTGTCCCTTTCTAAGTGTTCATGCTTCACCCATTTAACAACTAGAGGTTTGGAGGGCATTACTACGAAAAGGAACACATTCTTTTTCTTCCAAGTGATCAACGCGTTTGTGCTTACGTAACCCCAATGCTGATGTGAGCAAAAGCAAAAACCATGAGGTCGATGACACATGGAGCCTGTTTATTTAACAATATATATATATATATATATATATATATATATATATATATATATATATATATATATATATATATATATATATATATATATATATATATATATATATATATATATATATATATATATATATGTTTATATATATGCATATATACATATATGTAGTTATATATATATATGTTTATATATATAAATGTATATGCTAACATATATATATATACAAAAATACATATATGCATATATATATACTAGATTTATGTATGCATATATATATATATATATATGTACATATAGATTTATATATATATATATATATATATATACAATATATATGGATATATATATATATAAATATATATATATATATATATATATATATATATATATATATATATATATATATATATATATATATATATATATATATATGTATATATATATATATATATATATATATATATATATATATATATATATATAGACAAGCTCATGATATGGCTGTACCACTTTAAATAGCAACTAGCTCACAATAGTGTAAGATATAAGGAGGTAAAACTATGGAACGGTGTTTAAGTCAATCTATCCTGTTCATTTGCTTCTTTTAAATTAATTCTTAAGTCACATATTATGAATACGTACGGACATTTATAGATTGTTGCATTCGTCTGTGATTGTGTTTGCACATAAACTGATTTATATTCAATGTAAATATTGCTAATCGTTTCCAATATCACCAAGGTGTGTATTATTGATTGTTACCAAACAATGCACTCCACTTTTCTTGCATCACCAATTGAATGTAGAAATAAAACTAGGATACATACATCACTAGATGTTATATCACCATTAATTATGACAACTATTGTTATTGTAATATGTATGAATATCATGATATGTTAAAGACAATAAAACTAATATCTATCTATCTATACCATGGAATGGCCTCCAAGCAAATATCCAATTGGAAGAAGTGCTATATTATGTTCTTTCGATTATCTGCGACGCTCAAAACAGCCAAGCCAAGTAACAGACCGAGCCTTGTACAAAATATTAAAAAACGCGCACCCGTAAAATAGGCATTCATGGACCTTTTATACTTGATCACTACAGTGCATTATTGAAACGGCTGCGTTGAAAAATATTTCAGATGCAACTGCCTGAAATTGAGCTTTGTGCCGTTTCTGGGGAAAAATTAATAGTCATCAGAGATTCATTTCAAGATGGACTAAATTGCTTATGTTTTTTTTGGTTGTAATACAAACTGTTTACATCAATAAGAACAACAAGCTGTTTATGTATCAGTTAATAGTCAAGGATTGCTTTACAAAAAACACTTTGTTACATTTGATAAAAAAAACCCCGATATAATCAAGGTTGGTACTAATACAGTATGGCGAATGTTGTACGTAGTTAATTTTGCCAATATAATTGTGGTACGTTGTTCTCTGGATTTAAGCTACATAAGATCACAAGCGGGTATATTCAAAAAGATTTACATTAGATTCGACGGTGAACAGGGAAAGTTGGTAACATTCGTGCAGCTGGTGAAAGAATGATGACCCAACCAATCACAATTAGTTGACAATAAGAACTTTAGCGAAGGCTACACAATTCATATGAATTGCATTTATAGCGGCGTGAATGCACATAGTAAGCCCTGATATAAATATATTGTGTCTTTATTGAGCCGATCAGCTATTACAGGAACATTTCGGGATGACTTGTTTGTGAATGACCTAACCAACTTGCTGCTGGAAATATCAGCAAATGCATGGTCGGTTATTCCCGGAGAAGCACATTTATGCTATGGTGGCTTTATTTATAGCTACAACGTACTTGATACCATTGAACCACTCAAATCTATTTAAAGTGTTTCAATTCAGCGAATCAAAAGAAATCAACTATTTAAATTCCAAGAGGTCTTATGAGTTGCTAACTCATTACAAATGGCATCCGAAAATGCATATACCAAATAACGGCCAGCCTTCATTTCAACTGCCCATTGATTCTTACCTTTACTCCTGACGATTAGCACACTGGAAGAATGTGAAGTAAATACTACATGTCTGCTCGTGAATAATTTGGTTATGCCACAAGTGTGCTTTAAACCGTGGGTAATGTAGTTTGGGAAGGATTGCCTGCAACAGAGATGATGCTCATGCTCAAACATGGTTTGGTTTGTTGTGTGCTGTTGTCCAAATGCACCAAACATCGCATAACATATTTTAGCCCTATAACAAGGCAGAACACTTTGTTCTGAACAATTTATCAGAAGATTCATGCCAATTAAAGTTACAAAATCTAAAAGGCCAGATAGAAGCGTAATTTATCTTAGTTAAAAGGTACTGTGCAATGGCGCTGATGTGATTTAGTACTGCTATTCAGGTTTTGTACACCATGAAAACTATTTTGAGTTAGTTTTGCCCATGTAGCACAGGTAGCTAGTTGAAGGCCACGGTGTCCCGTGTTAATAGTATTCAATGCCCCTATGATAAATTTGGAAATTGATTTCAGCCCTACTGCTCCACGTTAGAACAAACCGTGATGTCAAGTATGAAACATTATGGGCCTCTTATCATAGGGGTTAAATCATTCATGGCGGTTCATTCAATTTGTTTTTACCCAGTGTTTATGGCTTGTGGCAAAAGGAAATCACGTATTAGGAAAAGCCTGTAATTGCATGGTTTAAAAATTTGTCCAGAACCTCGACGGCTCTCGTTTAAGCGATTGGCCATCAACCCAAAACGCACAGCCCGATGACTTCAAAACTAGCCTCGTAATGTATTTTCCATTAAGTTATATTTTGTAAACATGGTGGTCTATACAAAAACCGAGAAGTCTATATTGTGTTGGTGAGTCTATGCTGGACTAGGTCTATGTTATTATTGAATTCAAATGTCGCCATACCTAAGTGGATCCATTAAAATTAGTGATAGCACCATTTGGCATATGGCTGAAGCACAAGGCCTTTGAAAGAGTGATTCACATGGTCACCTTCCCGGTAATTGAATTGAAGTAAGACAATATTATATGACTATGATATCACTAATTGTTAGTGTAGAATCTGAGCAACTCTCGGATAAATGCGGTGATAACAATTTTAAGGCACCTGAAATTGGTCAGAATCCTGAATAGGAGAAAATTAGTGTATTGATACATCCGTCTGTGTAATTGCCATGGAAGGTAGTGTAACCATGGGTACCGAGGAAAATGACACACAGGAATGTTTCCTTTCATTATCGCAGCATAAACATATGACCAGAGCCTAGCTACAAATTTGCATCATCCATTAAAATACTTCTAGTTTATATATTACACGAATACGCACATATACTGCATAAATAAATTATCACATTTCACATATACACTCATGAGACCTTTAATGTGGGAATTAACTATCTTCATAAAATAGGCTTCTACAAAAATAACTTATTGATGAGTACAGTTGCATTAGTTGTCGGTGAATCAGGGTGCTATCATAGGGTTCAAGATTATCATCAATAGTTTAACATTTGTTGAGCATTTGCGTTTTGCTACGTTAAATCTTATAAGAAAATTCTGTCGATTGAATAGATATACCCGATATATTCATTCTAGTCAAATGATGGCGCGGATGAGGGGGATATTTAATATATGCGATGTAAGTGCGCTGCAGTTCACTAACGTTGGAGAACAGCTTACACACTTTCCTACCGAGTAACTCTTCCTCGAATCATTTGCTGAAGTTTGAATGCATGGTGCAAACCACAAACGATGTTGATGACGTTGATGGATGTGCTAATTATCGCTCGCATGAATCCACATCTTCTGTTCAAAGGTATTTGCGTGGAAACCAATAAATCATATGTATGGTGGCGCATACAAATGTTCAGCGCCAGACGCAGATACGTTTCTGTTGACGGCAAGTTTGCCCAACATCTTTGATTTCATATCGATGAATTCCTCGTCCATATAATAAGTCATTAAACGCAACATTGTTCACAATTCAATGTGTCACGACGATTCATTTATGATAAATACATCCGCAGTGTAAGTAATCCATGGTTATATCGATAGTCTATGATGATTTCAAACTATGGATTGTAAATGCTGAAACAGTGCACCAAGGCAGACTATGCAATTACAACGCATGGGTGATATCTTGAGAAGCTGGTAAATGTATATCCATTCCAATAGCAATACAAAGAAAATAGACCTTAATCAGTGAAAAGAAGATAAATATCACAGCGCACATTCACACGCATATCAATGTTCTTACATACATACATGCATACATACATGCATACATACATACATACATGCATACATACATGCATATATACATACATGCATACATACATACATACATACATACATACATACATACATACATACATACATACATACATACATACATACATACATACATACATACATACATACATACATACATACATACATACATACATACATACATACATACATACATACATACATACATACATACATACATACATACATACATACATACATACATACATACATACATACATACATACATACATACATACATACATACATACACATACATACATACATACATACATACATACATACATACATACATACATACATACATACATACATACATACATACAGACATACATACATACATACATACATACAGACATACATACATACATACATACATACATACATACATACATACATACATACATACATACATACATACATACATACATACAGACATACATACATACATACATACATACATACATACATACATACATACATACATACACATACATACATACATACATACATACATACATACATACATACATACATACATACATACATACATACATACATACATACATACATACATACATACATACATACATACATACATCAATGACTGATTGGGGACGGAACATAATCCTGCTCAAAGTCGCTTAAGCAGGCTTGTTAAAGCACTGACTAAAAAGAAATGTCTTGAGATTGGTTTAAATGCATCAAGCGTATTAAACCGACGAAGTTTAAACCACAAACTTGATGCGGCATAACTAAATACTCTGGCGCCGTATATGTGGCGGATACTTGTCTTCCAGTTATCCCCCTTCACTTGTTCATTTGAGAATCGACAAATCTAATGAAGGCATTCATGCAGTGTCACACTAGTTACAACAAACTGCGATTTGCTTCTCATGGTGTTATTACAACCGCTTTTAATACTCTGACCTGTTTGCCAGAGCTTGCCTTGATATTGCTCTCAATAATTTGGCGCGGTTTGTTCTCCGTGATACCGCTCGCAACCGTGTCACACTAGTTACAACAAACTACGAATTGCTTTTCATGGTGTTATTACTACCGCTTTTAATACTCTGACCTGTTTGCCAGAGCCTGCCTTGAAATTGCTTTCAATAATTTGGCGTGGTGTGTTCTCCGTGGTACCGCTTGCAACAGTGTCCAGTTGGATATGATCAATGAAATAGACGATTTTTGCTTCCTAGCTGCATATGGACTTAATCAATTTCATACAAGCTCCTTCGTCGTCTGTTTTCTTATTCAAACTAATAAAGAAAGATTTTGTGCGCGCTCGGTGTCCGGCAACTTCCTCCTAATATTTTGATAAGGTGTACAACCGCCAAATGTAGGCAGGTTGACCTCCTCTCATTTGGTTGAGATTCTACAATAGCAAACACGTTCACAGCATACGTCATTGATTATATATGACTCTGACCAAACATATACCAAAATGGACTCTATGTGTTGAATAAATGGTAATATTATAAATGTGGAGTATTCTCTTTATGAAAAGGAAAAAATTTTGAAGTTTTAATTCCAACATTATAATTATTTGCAAAGAGCCTCCAGAAACGGCGCTGTGCTCACAAACAATTGTACTTTGGAGTGCGCTGAAGCAAATTGATATAATGTCAATAGGTGTAGCAATGTAGCGTAGTGTATTCAAGCCCGTTTTGCTTTTAACAGTCGCCTTGACTAGTTTATTTTGCGACATAGATCTCTCCTATCTTTAGCTCATATAAGTTGACTCCGACCGAATGTGTCTAACAAGGACTAGATACGGTCACGTTGACAGACATCGTTTCTTTTTAGTACAAGGAGCCTATCTGAGTTAGTATTGTATCATACTGCTATGTTTATGTTTCCTACTTTTTACAACTTTCCTACTTTTCACAACCTTTTTGCACACGAGAAACAAGCACTTATATATTATTGAAAAACGCTGACGCAATCTATGCATGGTAATAACCGAAAGTATTATTTTGCATAGAATAGTGTTCAAGGTTAATAACCAATAACTGTGAATGAGATAAAACAAATGAACTTATGTATAATGGCATCGCTTTCTTCGGCCACGTGTACAATATACTGTATTTGCATCAATATTACACAAAAATAATATTATCGAAATGCAACACTTGAAGTTTGCATATCAAAATCATCAACTTTCAACAAGCACAACCCGCTTTAAGTTGCCATGAATTGTGTTGTTGCGCAGCAACAATCAAATTGCCACAAAATAGGTAAATACCAATATTCTCTCTAAATGCTTTTTTCATATTTTCTACCTCTATCTTATGTAACACATCAGTCACCTTTTTAGCATGGGTGTTTAGACATTGATGAGCATTATGAAGCATGCTGTCAATAATGTTTCTTTCATTGTTGTGGGCTGCCATATATACACACCAAACAACATTCAATTGCAACAAATGAATGTAAAATTTCATTACAATCCATGCATAGCGAAATCAAAAGGGCATGTTCGTGGTGCCATTTTAGCTTTTTAGTCCAGCTCTGACATAAATATACGGAAATATCATAGCCTTAGGTATAATGTGGTAAGTTTTTGACCGAAATACTGTTCCGATAAACGTAACAATTTTTTGCGTTTATAACTTCCTTTACAATTTGCATTTACCGCATCTGCTGCTTGTATGGGGCAATAAGGATATTTGGTTGGTATTTGTAGCGCCAATAGTAGCGCTGCATTCATTCAATGCTTTCAGGAGCCTGGTATTTGGCTGTAATCATTGTTGCACAGGCATTCAGTTGAATAAAACCACCGCCGACGTGCAATAATGCATCACGTATCAAAGCAAAGCAGACCTCAGTGGTTTTGTTCGAAGAATGTTGCGTGTGTGTGACAGACGAGAGCAAACTTCTCAGTGCTAATTGAGGCCTTGCTTGTATTTTTTTTGTCATAAGCCATGCACAAAACGATTCTGCATAATATAACACGGATAGTAGGCGATATGAGAAAGAGACAAAGCTTGTTCGCGAGCTCTGATTGACCGGGAGAAGGGTGTCATGCGATACGAATAGATAACATTAATACATCGAGAGGTAATATAATTCTACACAACACGTAAAAAATATCAATTTGCTTGTTTGAATCAACCAGCTTATAAAGTAGAATGCAATTTACGAAAACTAACGATACGATATGACCATCTGTCAATATTGTATTTGTAACTATATAAACTTTGACCATATTTAGAATATTGCATAAAGCACGGTGTCCATGCGTCCCGAGGCTATATATGACAAACTTTACATATCAAGTGCAGGCATTGTCACCATATATTTATTATATATATATATAGAGAGAGATATATAGAGATATATATATATATAGAGAGAGAGAGAGATAGATATAGATAGATAGAGATATAGAGATAGATATATATCTAGATATATATAGAGACTTATATATATATATATCTTATATTATATAAAGAGATATAGATATTATAAATTTATATATATATATATCTATCTCTATATATATCCTCTATATAATATATATATATATATATATATATCCCATATATATACATATAAACATATATATCTCTGTGTATATATATATGTATACATTTCTATTTAAATATATATATATATAAATCTATATATATATATATATATATATATATATATATATATATACATATATATATATATAAATATATATAATATAAATCGAGACATATGAATAATATAAATGGTTAAATACTAACATACGTCCGTATTTAATCGTTTATATAAATGATAATTCGAACGATTATGGACGGCTCGCTGACTGAAACACGCGTGACTCGGGATTACCTCATAGGCGGATTCCCTTGGCTAGACCACAACTGGATGTTACATCCTGTGTTGTGCGATTATTACTCGGTAAAACAGATTACCGGAACAACCCTTACTTCCAGTGAATGCCTTATACCCACACATAATTTATGGTGACTGTTTACATGCCGTTTACTGGTCCTGTCAACCCACTACTTTGCTATCTTTCAAAATACCTTCATGAAGCCTTACTTTTGACCCCCTAATTTATCTGATAAAAATAGGCATTCACGTAGTTGTTGTTTTTGTCTCAGTTACGTGCTTACACCGTATTTCTAGCCAAAGCACGCTCATGCATTAGATGTGAATGGTTATAAAACATCCGAGTGGATCAAGGTTGCAAGGCATCTGTCAAACGACAGTCAACGACGTGCTTGCATTATGAACCAATTCAATGGACGGCATAAATGTTTCTACAACTGAACGGGCATCTTCAGATACAGCACGCTTTGTTCATCATGTCTTAACACCCCGATGCGCTTTGAAACTTTCACATATATTGAAAACAAAATATTTGTACTGGAGAAATACGCCACAGTTCGATTTGATTCCATTAATAATTGTAATTCATTGGTGCTTTTCTCCTATTTGGGTGTCTCTTACCCTTTATGGTGGCTCATTTGGAAGGGCGTATGTCGTTATCGTCCCCAAGCGTCCATAGCGAGGCAATATGGCCCGGAGAACATTTGGCTCAGCCGACACAAAAGCCAGCTGTTTTTGACTTATGACTGCATTATTTCCTTTATTGTATACTTTTTGCGGTGCGGTTGGTGTTTATGATGCTGCTTTTGTCGCTGCCATAGCTGCTGTATTAGTGGCACATATTTTGTGTGCTATCCTCAGGAAAATAGATAGTCATTGAATATTAATTTTGGGTATCTTCTTCTTTTAATGTCAAACAGCGTGCTGTATTGGAACATCTATTTCTCCGCAGCAAGCACATGTCACCGTTCTGTTACATGTGGCCTATGATTAGCATATATCTGATAGGTTCATCTTCTGAGAGGCAACGACAACAATTGCTAAACAGACATATTGAGCGATAGGAGAGAGCGTGGAGGCATTGTTAGCCCGATTCATAACATCCGGTGAACCTCATACACTACTTGCATGGACAATTCACATAGTATGTCTCCTGATAGATCAAAATAGACGTTATCAATGAACTGTCTAAACCTGAAACTGTTATCTCTCAAAGACATAGTGCCAGTAGAAATTTATTCACATATCACTCACCATAACAATAATTGTGACGTGCGGTCGCTGGGTGCCAGTGAAGGCAAGTCTTTGTGCGTCTTTTTGAGTCTTGAAATCAAACGGCGAAGAAATAGTGTAATGCAGTTGCTGTTTGGCCGGATTAAAGTTCAACAAAAAAGAATGGACGTATATCAATTATTTTGATAATGGATGGACCTTGATCCTGGTACGCATTCGTAGCAAGGAACAATGCTTTCTTTTTAAGCTGACGATTCATGGCAATAGTCGATAAGGTTCACTGTAGCGTCAATTCGCATCACATTCGTGTTCCTGTATTTCGTGGGCTTGTGATCGACAAATCTTCGCGAATAAATGAACATCTTTTGGGAAAATAACAATGCATTGGGTGCTGTGATGTTATCAATCTGTCATAATTATCAAGTCAATTATGCTAAAAAATCGCATAAGCCCAACATATCCATGTTAAATTGCCGCGCCAGTACGCTTGTACGATCCAATTGATCACGGGAAGATGCCTTGCAGGTCGTCAATATTTTGGTTTCAATGGGGAAGTTAAACACACATCTTAAACGAATAACCAGTACCGTAATTATGTATAGTATCATACCTTGCTTACTTCATAATAGTGATTGATTGTATCAGACATATATCTACAATCATAGTGCACTGTGCATATATATTTGTAATACCAGTTAAGCGGTATATATGAAAACATCACTCATCACCGACATGCCGACTACACTTAAAAGATTAATATGCATAATCACTTTATTAGCCCATATTTTATACCATTGTGCATCAACCCAAACGGAGTTCGTTTCAATTGAAATATGATGTATACTACTTATGCGTACAGCATGTTGAAGCAGGGCCTACATAGTTATTTCTACCCTGTAAATTAGTTCGCTTGATTACAGTTGAGAAGCTTTCAGCATACGGTTCTCCTTATCAGCAAGCGGCAACAACACCTAAACTGCTCCACAGTCACGTACATCTGTAGCTAACCTGAATATTTTTTTCATCAAAAATTCTGAGGCCTTTTACATCGGATGTTCATTCAGCATAGACTGCAATTGTCCATACGCTTCTTAATTAACAGTGGTAAGCTCATACTTGTGCTTCGCAGTGACAAGGCATATTCATTAGCCAATGCTTTGGATTGCCAGCAGTCATAGTTCTGAACTCTTCTACTAAATCATGGTGTCCCAGCCTTTAAAACCCGACAGCTTTTTCTTCGATGAGCAATACTTTTCCAATGCCACACCCTTCTCCGGGGCTCGATTTCCAGCTCTTTTAGTCCAGTTACTCAATCTATATCCTTTGACGCATCACTATAAATGGCATGTGGTGCACGTCCATGTACAAAAGTCCAGCAATATCCAACCACCTATTATTCCTAAATAGCTTTTATTTTTCAAGGACGGGTAGATAACAAATGATTTTGTTCAGCAATCCTGTTTTCTGTTTGATTGAAAAAACTGCCCCGGACGTTCTCGTCATTTCTGTTAGAAAGAGGTGAAATACAAAGCGATAATGTCAAGTAAGGTTGTATGTATGTATGTATGTATGTATGTATGTATGTATGTATGTATGTATGTATGTATGTATGTATGTATGTATGTATGTATGTATGTATGTATGTATGTATGTATGTATGTATGTATGTATGTATGTATGTATGTATGTATGTATGTATGTATGTATGTATGTATGTATGTATGTATGTATGTATGTATGTGTATGTATGTATGTATGTATGTATGTATGTATGTATGTATGTATGTATGTATGTATGTATGTATGTATGTATGTATGTATGTATGTATGTATGTATGTATGTATGTATGTATGTATGTATGTATTGCGGGTTATTTTAGGTATTTTATCCGAGTAGGATGTTTTGATCAATTTGCTGTTTAATATATTAGCACTTACAAAACCGTGGATCTTGTTCGTCCTTGGTGACCGTTTTGTATGCTTAATTATACGCCGTTGTAAAGGAATGGAGATAAATGACACCTGTAAATACCTGCAGTGCGCATTTGATCAAGTATATGCAGTAAGCGATTAAGTTTATGCCCTCATCAAAATAACGGCGTGTACCTACTCTAGGCTTGCTACATGACGATAATATATCGCTGGATATCTGTAAATAAAATCTAGGTTATTCAATGTAATTAAGATGATGTTATGTAAATGAACCACGGCAACAGTATGTTGTATTGGATATATGGCGAGCCATGATTTGACTATGTACCATGCAATATTCAGAAGCATGGCTCAATGCTGCAGAGTCTACTGACCTAGATATTACACCTCTCTCCCTTCGAATGCACTCAGTGCGCGGGATTTTACTAGCACCCTTTGATATTCAACAACCGCAGATATGTCATACAGATCACCGTTACACTGGCTAGGGAAAACCTATAGATATGACTACTCCATCACTGAAATCAAAAAAGACATTACAATGTCTTGACACGGGTTACGACACTGTGCAACTGTATCTTGCTTCTTTAGCTTCAATGATATAGCATCTTCCGTACTCTCTGTATTTGCTATAACCAAATAAATGCCAAAATGAACTACAAATTATGCAGGAATTAAAACCCTTGCCGCCGAATACTTCATAGAAATGACCATTAAGTGCCTTACTAGCATCTGCATGAGGTCCTTAATGTCCAATAAAAATAACACTTCATATGATTCTGATCTGCATAAACATAATAATGAGGTCCCTGGAACTATAGTTAATTGCGAAAAACATGAAATCCTTGTGGATCTGTCGTCTCAAACAGGCAATGACATACATGAAAACATGGTTCCGTTTTTATAAATGTTCAATGTTGAGCTATATATAAGGCAAATAATTAATTGTGCGACTGTTACCCTCTTGCTGAGTGTCATCAGGCAACTTTCACTAAATGTACCGATCACAAGTATATACGAGAGGATAACTATTGTAATAAAATACAGATTTCACAGGGGACAGGAATAGCCAAAAATGTGTCCCTCGCGGGTCCTCCTGGAAATCGTCAACAACTTTATGCAGTTACGACTACATTACACAAAACCATACATGTACCTACGTCTAAGCTACCAGATGGTACACCGAGATACTTTTGAGCGGACTGCCGAATGATGAATGCATAAGGTCAAGTGAACAAATCTTACTATTATGTGCAGGGAAACCATGAACAGTTATACATCTTTCAATACCAACAGGGTATCCTTTTATACATATTCACTTGTTAATAAAGCCTCAAAGAATGTACCAACATTCTCCATGTATTCGTAGTGGATGTACGCGCCATGATAAACTGATTTTTGACGGGTAACAATCACAAAGTGACAACATACATAGGTACGTCAGATCCAGAATCAGCCTATACTCTAAACATAATTTGCAAGGTCAATTTACGAAAGTCTTTTAATGCAGTATTGCAGGTGGCTTTAGTTGGTTATAAATGACAGACATGTATAAATCCCAAACATGGTTAGTGTCAAGCATAGTGACAAAGGCAGGAACATTTTATTTAATTCCAGGTTAATCAAGCAAAAATAATTTTGGGTACCACTGGAGTTCAATATATCGTTTAACACACTTGCATTCACTCGCATGATCGAACCTTCTTATGCAGTTAGTGTGTTTTAATAATTTGCATTACCTCACAACAAAAGATATGCAGATTCAATCTTATGCTTACCATTTGGCAAATGCCGGTCTTGTTATATTGTATCTTGTATCTGCGAGATTAAAGATGACATCAAGCATTTTCGGGTGATGTGGCTTGACTCTATATCAGTGTTTTGAATAATCAGTGATGAAAATTGGGTTAAGCCAAATAGTTGGTCAGTTTGCGGAGTTCATCCGAGACGTGTGTAAATATGCAGAAGGGTAGGCATAAGCGATGTATTATTAATTAGTAAGGTAAATGTTTACATTCGTTGCTGACATTGTGCTACATATTGTAACGAACTTTATGATTAGTATCGTAAGAGACCGTGTCAGGTGACACTGACGTCACCTGTTTCGGTGTAGTAGTTATTGAGCAGCGTCTCTCTCTAGTTGTGTCTTTGTTTATTATTAATAAAGTTTACCTGTTCTTTAACTTATAGAACATGTTACACATATGTCCTATTGAAGCTACACCAACGACAGCCATATTGGAAAAATAAACTGTAATGGTATCTGCACGTGAAACCGACTATATGGCCGCCAGTGTAATTGATTATCTGGTCAAAACAGGCAGACATGGCGCGTAAGAAAATTATTAATCAAGCACATGTCCAGTGAACGTCTATCAGCTAGGCTCACTTTGGGTGTCACCGACTAATTAGAGAACCAGCGGTGATTGATCACTTTTCCGAGCCTTTTAAGACCGAAAAGCGACAGCCTGTCACTCGCCAGTTACACGCTTAAATAAACAAACATACCTCTGTAGACTGCACTGACTGATTTAACAACTACTCCTCAACCACTAGCACACCCACTCGTACACACACACATACACACACACGCATAAACACACATATATATACACACACACACATACACGCACACACACATACACACACAAGCAAGCACGCACGCACTCCTATACTGGTTGTACATGGATTCTAGCTACATGGGCTGGGCCAAGGCAAATGTGAATGGTAAGCGCCTCGATGCATGATGTCACATGTGAATTGGGTCCAATGAGACATACGCTATGCAGTGCAGGTATGAAGCTACTCACATCATAATCACAAACATATGTGTATGAAATGCCTGTGTGTATGAATGTGTGCATGGATGTATGAATGTATGCATGTATATATGTATGTATGTATGTATATATGTATGTATGTATGTATGTATGTATGTATGTATGTATGTATGTATGTATGTATGTATGTATGTATGTATGTATGTATGTATGTATGTATGTATGTATGTATGTATGTATGTATGTATGTATGTATGTATGTATGTATGTATGTGTGTATGCATGCATGCATGTATGTATGTATGTATGTATGTATGTATGTATGTATGTATGTATGTATGTATGTATGTATGTATGTATGTATGTATGTATGTATGTATGTATGTATGTATGTATGTATGTATGTATGTATGTATGTATGTTTGTATGTATGTATGTATGTATGTATGTATGTATGTATGTATGTATGTATGTATGTATGTATGTATGTATGTATGTATGTATGTATGTATGTATGTATGTATGTATGTATGTATGTATGTATGTATGCATGCATGTATGTATGTATATTTATCATATCAGCCGAAGCACATACCGTGGGTACTGACGTGACTTACCCAAGGTTTTGTTTACATTAATAGTCTAGTGGCATAAGTTTTGGATTTGATGTGCAAACTTACAGTCGTACATAAACACATACTGCATATATATTTATGCGTTACGAATGTTAAGGTTGTCAATGTACTTTATAAACTTTTTACAACTTGTGCGTTCAAGATACACCAGCGGTTTCTGCTTTCCTACCACAACAGATGACGAGACTAACAGGCACCTTCATCATTCATGACTGAACAATGTGATGCTTCGGTTGCAATGTTTGTTCGCAAATTAGCCCGCTTTTTAATTGTATACATGTGAATTGCAATGTACAATATTGCCACCGGGCTAATAATACTGTAAATGAAGGTAAGGTGGTTCAGAGAGCTTCAAATGGATTTTTTTTTTAAACAAAAAAACCCAAGAGCGGTAGACTTAACGGCGCGAGTGAACGCTTACTTGTTATATGACAATAATGCTTTAGAACAGCAACATAGGTGTTTTTAAGGCATCTTATATCATCAATCCAAATGTGGTCCACATGGTATTTACTCGCATTGTTTTATTTCTTGGGCAGCAGGCAACCTACCCGGCACTACTTTGTGAAGGATTTGGAAAGAAGTTGCACATAGCAAGCTTCGGAAGCAGATTGCTTTTATATTAGACAAATGTTGAAACAGTTTGAACGTGATACACTACTGTGACAATAAGGGTGTATAGCGGCATAGGTGGGATCAAAGACGACATGCTTTTGTATATATTAGCGGGAATTCACATACCTGTCTCCGGTTACTCGCCCCCAGTTCATGGAGCTAGCGTTCTATTCCTGGCTCTCCTAAAACTATGCAGGAGACGTGCCGAAGCCAAACACAGTGAATTGTCTTACGACAATCTTCGTGCTCAAATCAAAACATAATCTTAGTGACAAATTGCGAAATGAGTGTACAATATATCGGCGATTCCATTGCAATGTTTTCAAGTAATAGTCAAGTTCAGTCGAGAAACAGCTTGGTGCTTTCTTATACCGAACACAAGCCATGTGCTTTATTACTATTTGTCTAGGATCGCGTAGTTTGTGACAAAAAAAATGGGTAATGGCTATGCAACGTAAATGGCAAAAACAAAATCAAATGTTTGAGGAGAAAAAGCCATGTGCTAAACAGGCAGACGCCAACGTACTGTATGTCGCAATTTCGTCGTCAACGCTGAGGTAGTTTGTTCAGCCTTCAAGCGTGATGCCACTAAGATGTCAGCTTATATCGCAAGATAATTTTGCCAGATAAATTAGAATCGTCTAACCTGAGACTTAACGAGATGTATGCATGTATGTATGAAGCACACGCGTGCAATCTTATGTCAATTATAACATAGTGCGCCCAACGTGACACATAGAACAGCATTTTGTGGGAGACAATAGCTGTTTGAGCCAAATATATAGTTTGTCAGCAAACGTTTATGAAAACCTCTACAGATAAATGATATATTCAAAAAGTACAGCCGTATTAAAGGAGTTATGAAAATCTTTTCATGGTGATGACAGAAATGCGGGTGGAATTGATATACATCAGATTGGCGCGGGGATCTGTATGGATAAACAACGCCTTGATCCAAAGAGTTCATATATGAATAAATAATCACAGCGAGACAGTCGTTGGTGGCGAAAACGTTAGACATTTGATCGTTTCGTTTCTGTTAGATTTCTGTTCGATTGTCATTTATAGATATGTATGGAAATGGGTCAAATACCGTCCAAATGTCGTAGTCCGTAGCTAATCCGCAACACAATGATAGTTGTCATAGACTAAGTTTGCCCGGCAAAACTCCGTCCAACAGTCATGTTTGACCTTGTTGGAATTACATGAATCGCATAAACTGAATTACTCTATGCTTAAGAGATTTGCATTTAGATTATAATGCACACGTAGAACTACGAAAAACATATGGACGCCTCATTATATATCATGCTTTACAGCATAATTGAGCTGTATTACCATGGCACCCACTGTTGTTTTTGTCATCGATGTTGATATTCAATTTACAAACCATGAGATGCAATTGTGAAAGATAAAACGTCCATGAATATAAGATGCTAAATGATGTGGGTGTTTACATATATATCGCCCAATTTTTAGTCCCAAACAACAAGCGATATCTGGGTCGGAAAACGACTAAGTGTATTAAGGTTGACGTGAGCACAGTATTAGACCATCGGCGCGCGACTGGTTCGACGTGACTTGCTACATACTTTCGGAGATTGTTAAGAAATTAAGCCCTATCCCTTTTCCTTTTTTCTCCCAGTGAACTGGCTAATCTGTTAATGGAGGGTAAGTGGAGTATTTTGAAACTTAACAACAGCTTACAAGACGACGTTCGATGTTGTTGGGATGGAATGATTGGGATGACGACACCAGTACTGTTGCCTCTCTGGCTTGCATCATTGAACTGAGGAAGCCATTCAATGAATACAAGGCAGGGGATACAATCACAAGTTGAGTGCCTGGATGCCGTGGCAAATGGAAATGTGTCATCAGAATGATAAGCGGTAAGGTGCAACATTGAACTGAGTTCCACTAGTTTGAGTGACAGGCTCTATGACAAATCGTGCGAGTCGTTAGTATCTTCATTACCCTCCTTCATCTTCAGTTATGTGGTCCAGACTTGAGAGTCTGTGAATTTTGGTGTTAAACAGTCGTTGCATAGTATGTTCCTTTCATTGTTGACGAGTATATTAGTGATGACATCTATTGTTTAATTTTTGCCAGACAATACTTCCTATTTCTTTTTAGACAGGTGCAATGATATATTTAGTACTCAGGATGTCTGGTACTCCTGATGCAACAATTGTGGTGGTGTCATATACCTCTTAGATAATCATAAACCATCAAGTATACTCAAGGTTACTAATGTGGCATTTATAACGTATATATCTGAAATTTCATGAGTTGAGTCTTTTGAAGCAACATGAATATACTTAATAATTCATCCATGGCTGGCTATGAATATTCTTGAACATTTGCTTATATTAGCAGGAATTTTAACGTTCATAGCAGATCACGAATACAAAACGTTGCCTGTGTGATCATTATCAATAAACATTATTGATTATTCATGGATTATATCTAGTGGCGCAACATGAATAGAGCATGATTATTCATGGCATGGTTTACCATGAATATTGATCAATATGCAGTTGCAAAAGTGGTCATGTAACGTTCATTGTAGATCACGAATACTCAATGTTGCCTGTATTATCATTTTAAATGAATATCATTGAACAATCATTTAGTCTTGTGGTACAACGCAAGTAAGCATGGTGTCACTCAGCCCGATTCTGCTTGCGCTTCTATGGAACGCTTACCACAGATACGATTGCGTATAGCATTGCCCGGTGTTGACCTTATGTCATTTTCTGGGCCCAGCCACATTAATATCAGTATTTATCCTTGTCAATAATAACAATAAAGAGTGTTTCTGACCCTAAGAGTTCGACACAATGATGTCTATGCATATTAAATGTTCAGGGGTCTGGCACCTGGTATTTGATCAGCCAGTGGCTTCGCCTTATAACCAACAATCTTTACAATGAGCCATTTTGTCCATAGTTCAATAAGTTAAAGTTTCAGGATGAATTGTTTGTTTTCATCCAAATCATGTGTATACCGTTGATTTATTCCAGGTCCAAGGTGAAAAAGGTTTATGAAGATTATACCCTGGTCAGAATTCTTGGAGAATTAAAATATGGAAAGGATCGGATACCCTCAATTTCTATTAATAAAAACATGCCGACAGAGCATCACGTTCTTCAATGTCAACTGCTGGTCCCATTCAGCATGCTCTTCTCTGAGACAATTCCTCTTACAGGGACTCCAGAAGCATGGCATCTTCTGCTTACTGTTGGCTTTAAAATTCCGATTCATTTGTCTCCTATTTGGAGGATGGTGACAAATCAATGTTGATACGTCTAGTTATACTGAAATGGAACATGATGAGGGTGTTATGAGGCATCACCCTCTTAGTTGGAGACATATACTCTTCACTCATACGGCATGTGTCACAACTTTACTGCATGTGCTAGCTAAGGGAAATATTGTATGCGTGACTATCTCGAGAATATATGTGATGTTGCTCCATATAATTGAGAGCTAATATTGATATTAGAGTCGTGTAAGTAGGGGAAATATCGACCACTGAGGGTCTTTGTCAGGTTTGCCATGCCCATTACAAGATATCGTCATCTCATCACGTTGTATTCATGAAGCATAATGGACAAGAGTTTGTTATGGATACTCATTAACCATATAAACGTACTGCACACATCCTAGATACTGCAGTTGCAGCGGGTGGAAGAATGAGCCTTTGTAACTCATGTATTGTCTCGACTTATCATCCAATAAGCATTATATCCCTAATAAGAATTTACAGCATTTATTGAGCTCTGGCAACATATTTCTGATGCATTAATATAAGAGCGGACGAGTGCGATACATCTTTATCTCTCTTTGTTTCAAAGATAAGACGTTTTTGGTGCAAGATCACACCCCAGTGCGATAAAAACCATGCTTACTAATACTGACACTCACACACGGGTAGAGATAAATGAAATGAACGCAAATATATATATATATATATATATATATATATATATATATATATATATATATATATATATATATATATATATATATATATATATATATATATATATATATATATATATATATATATATATATATATATATATATATATATATATATATATATATATATATATATACATATATATATATCGATATTTATACATACATGCATATGTATAAATGTACATATATGTATATATATGTATATATATACATATATATATATATATATATATATACATGTATGCAGGTTTATTAATATACAAACCTATATGCATGTATATTAATATATATGAATATATATGTATATGTATATATATATATATATATATATATATATATATATATGTATACATAAATATGCATATATAAACATATATATATATATACATACATGTATATATATATACATATGTCTATATACATATTTATATATACATTCATATATATAAATTTATATTTGTATATATATACAGATACATATATATAAACGTATATACACATGTTTATATATATAAAATAAATATATATATAGAGATATATATATATATATATATATATATATATATATATATATATATATATATATATATATCTATATATATATATATATATATATATATATATATATATATATATATATATATATATATATATATATATATATATATATATATATATATATATATATATATTACGCACCTTCCAGAAATGTTCAGCGTTTCACTGAAGTCCACCCTGTGATTAGTTTTCGCTTTTACCTGTGTTTAAGCTTGTGTCGAACTCATCGTTCTCGGTCAGACAATCAATCTGCGTGTAGAAGTCATTAGAACGGGAGCCCATTCTGATCAATGCATCACTGTTTTTCGGACCCTTCCGAACACCACTCGTGGAACTGGATGACATTTGTCTTGACCAGTGACTTGACCTTGCGAGCATGCTGACATTGTTGCCGTTGTGCTTATGAGTCTTTCTCGTACGGCTAATGCAACATACCAGACATCTAAGCGTGGCCTGAAAGCTCGTTCGGAAGTTCTTAGACATGAATGCATACACTATTGGGTTGGCACATGAGTTAAGGTAAGCCATAATAGAGAATGCTTGACGCATGGGCTTGAGAGAGCCGTAGTGAACATCCGGTATAGCACCGAAGGCGATCAGTACGTTGTTTATGAGAATGGGACCCCAGCAGAGCACAAATAAGAAGATGATAGCCAGAAGCATTTTGATCACCTGGAATCAAGCACATCCGGTAACATGCAATGTCTTATAGAAACACCAGATGGATACTAGCATTCATTTATTTATATCAATACAACAATGAAGCTTTACGGAGGGAAAACGATTTACCAGCGGAGGTGCAGGCATATATGCCATTACTCTGACATGAAACGGACTTGATATTTACCTGTTTGCGTGTTTTGTTGTCATCTCTCGTAGTGCGTAATGTCGTGGTTGAATACCTAGCGTATTGTGACCCAGCTTGGGCACCTACTCTCGTTTCGGTCCGTGATTTTCGCGCACAACGTATACTTAGAAATTTGGTATTGCTCATACCATCTTTCAGGTCCTTCCTGCAGTTCATCAGACAATATGATAAGAAACCGAATTAACACCATATGGTTCATATCTGCTCGACAATAGTTGCAATATTCATGTATAAACAATAGTAGCACGGATGCTAGTATTACCTGTGGGCATGCAAACTAGAGCGCCGTCTGGAAACCAGCACCAACTCGCGGCAGATGCTGACGTATGCAAACGTCATCAGAATGAGGGGAACGATGAACAGAATGGTTAGCATGGATACCTCGTATAGAGGAGCATGCCAATCGATGGTCCACTGCTTACGGCACCAGTATCCCTTACGGAAAGTACCAACTTCTTCCAGCGCCTGTAAGCGACAGGCAATGAAGCAAACTCATTTAAGGCCCGAACACCAGTACGCATGCCACGCGGAATAATAAGCGCTGTTTCTTCGTCCTTATTGGATGTTACTGTCAATCTTACCATGGAGACGAGGATCGGCGTTGCGAGCAACAGCGAGACCGCCCACAGCAGGCAAATAAGGCGCTTTGCTCGTTTCATAGTGCACATGTACTTGGCTTTCATCGGGTGAAGGATAGCATAATATCTGTAACAATGAAAGGATTACCGTGCAGCTAGGAATAAGATTGCCTGGATTTATCAATTCGACATGCGTTTTATATTGTAACGTGTTCATTTATTTCAATCACGATTTGATACATTGGACCAGACATTAATCATATCATCGGCAATAGTGGATTCGTTAAGCGCGAACATCATTTGACACCATAAAACCTTTTATCTCGGATCACCTTTTGAAACAACCTGATGGGGGTTTGAACAGCCAACAACATGCAACTCCACAGAGAATAACCATATATGTGGAGTACATGCGATCAACCTGACAGGTGTGCGGAGACTTTTGGCCAAATGAAGACTGATTTACACATAAGATCGGCAGATGAAACTGGAGGCACGAACAAGGGGTACCCACGCATCACAATCACCTGCTCCTCCGTACCCACGCATACACGCATTCACATACACATACCAACAAAAACGAACACGCAAACAAACACAAACAATGACACACACAATGCGAACAATAACAGTCACAAACTCTCTCACGCGATATCCGTAGTGACTGAAGCGAGCATCAAAACTCCAATCCAAACACATATCGCATCCTTCACATTCCCCTCCATTAAATTGACAGTCCTGGAAATATGATAATAATTGCTCTCTTGTATAACGACTTACCGTTCCAAACTGATTGCAGTAAGGGTGAGAATGGAGCAGATAACAGACACGTTCTGCAAGTAGTGCACCAAGCGACACATTGGCTCTCCCAGCGTCCACGTGAATGTAAACCATTTGATAAGCTGCCAACAAAACCAAAGAACAAAGGTCATTCGATAGGCTGTCAACAGAGCCAAAGAACAAAGATCATTCGATAGCATCTTTACGGATTATCGTTCTAACTTGGTTATCATACAGGGCTCCATCATTGCGATTGTAAACAGAGAGAAAAGTCAACTTTGTCACTCGTGGCTGTACTGCGCTTGGGAGTGTTTGGGTTAGGGGGAGAAAATGCGCCTCGATGTTGTACAAACTGAAGTAACTCTATCTGTTATGGACAGATGCCAAGTATTGCGCAGATTGTGGGTTTTAGCCATGAAATTGCTGTTGTTCACACATCGGGCACATTTAATTAGAACAGGATTTTGGCCCACGCGTGACCATGTTTGGGTGTTTCTTTAGTTCCCCAAAACTGCTAGAGTCTAGCGACTATCAGCACATAGTTTTATTTACACGGATATCTCCCATTTATACCATTAGTCCATGAAAAATATTATTAACCATTGTCATGGAGGAAACAAGGCGGTATGATTGGTCAAAGTGTCGGCAACGACATGAATGACAACAAATACGACTTGAATGACAGAACGAATGCTGTAACGGCCGCATAAAAATGCCAACAATAGTTCGAGGGTTAAGTTATAGAGCAGCCACTAACAATTTCGTCAGATTGCTAGCCAGTGCTCTACCTCCATTGGTTTACAACCAACGTTACTTCATGTCACATATAACTAGTTTCAACATTGCGGCCTATGGATAAGTGTTAGAATACGACGAGGGTCAACCGAACCTTGAAAAGAATAACACTGTTACCAATTTAACTCTCTGTGTCTATTCTTTAAGATTTTCCATGTGTTTGAATACAGCATAGATTTCGTGCAATAACAACTCTTGCATTGTGCAATTGCTGGTACATCGCCGGCACATGAGGATGTTGATTTTGTAAAGTTGCTTGGTTACTACTATCGTATTACTGCGAGGGGTACGGCTATAATAACCTGTAACACAGTGGGGTCTGGCTAACCTGTCGGCTGTAAATGAAGCCGGGAAATGAGTAGCATGGAGTCCTGCACATGCCGATCAAACATAAACTAACGTTCGCGCTCAGACATAGCAATTCTTAGTTCATCAAATATAGCTAGTACACATGCATAAACAGTTCGTTATGTTTCTTTTACTTTAAGAATTTCAAGCAACTATGATAACAGCAACATATATATTTCATCAAGATTGATTCTGGCATATTTTTATCACCCTATCAGTTAGCATAATGACTAATAACGAAGCCTTTACCTTAACAGGGACACAGAGGCTGACGAGAAGTAAGTCGGCGGACGCCAAAGAAATGAGGAAGGTGTTTGTGACCGTCTGCAGTCGTCGGTATCTGGCCACTGCCACTATAACGAGGATGTTTCCTAGAACGCCCAACAGGAATGTCAAACCATACACTATCGTGACGGAAATGAGCTCATCCAGAGGCGGAAGCGTGCTAGATGTTGAGTTGATATCAGCATATATAAAGTTCAGATAATCCTCGTAGGTCATATTGCGCTCCGCCATCAGGCTGTCGTCCATGTCAAGCTCCATCGTCTTATAACCAAGGACGGCTCGTCAATGCAGGTCAATCAACAAATCAAGTCCAATAAGAGCGCTGAAACAACGATACCTCTCTCGTCACAATGCTACGCCAACGTGCTGGGAAATGACGACCGCATGCCGTGACATGCTTGCATACTAAGCGCGTAAAGTAGACCATGAGGTGGACACTGCAGATGCCGCCTCCGTCGCCGCTGCTGCTACCGCTGCTGCTACGGCTGCTACTGCTGCTGGTATGAGTGAAGAGTCGCTTGCCCAATAGCAAATGTGACCACGGCCAGTGGGGAGTGTACCCTTAAACATAATATCTCGCTTGCCGTCGCAGCAGAGAGCGCCAAGTCCCACCCCTTGCAACTGAACTCCTCGTCCCTGTTCGTTGCACACGCCGATGATTCAATATGTATAGCGACCATCATTTCGCAGCCGAATGGAACTGGGTTCATCGATGTCGAGCTTGGCGCCTCTTCCTGCGCTATCACGTAACGTTTCTATGGGCGACGGAATGTGATGGGTAGTTCAGTTCTCATCTGGATTAACGACGAGGAGGAAACGCAACCATGGAAACGTTTCATTACTTGCGGAACAATATTTTATGCATAAGTGGCTCACACGCAATTGTACGATTGTCAATAAATGCCATGGCCCTGTCCGAGGTTTTGCGCTGAGAGTGTTACGCATAAGATTCACCTAAATCATATTAGGTCGTAAATTCCCCTGACCTTTTCACCGAAAGGCGCTGGTCGCTGGTTTAGTAAATTATTCGAAAGCACGCTATGTGAACTTCTGGCAGCGATCGCCGTCCTATTACAATAGTAACTATATATGGCCACATGTCAGACGCGATTAACCGCTCGCTGATGTTAATTTGTCAACAGCATGGGGTTGGTCCACATTCTACAGATAATGCTTAAGGGCTTGTCGACATCGTTATGTTCACAACAAGAGGTAGACCCGTGGGATTGTTTTGAAAGAAGCACCCCCACTGTTTAAATTCCATGCAGCGTTTAATGTCATTCACTAAATTAGCTTTGCGCGGATTAGCTATCATCAATGCCTGTCACAAATCATGTGGTAGATTTATGGAAAGCTTGGTCAAAATCCATGTTTTGCACTGATGTTGCTATATTCTGGTTGTGTTTAAATTAACACGCCCGGGTCCCGATAAATGTTACCCCATGGGTATCTAACTAAGGTGATGCACTACAATACATTAGCCCTTTATTCAGAATGCCGATTCCCAAAATGCTCCGATGGAACAAGGTATCCCAAACAACCCAAATGGTAATTCTGCTGCTGCTGATTGGAGATGTTACGGAAATGAAATCGCAAAGCTACGACATAATCGATTGCGTAGCATTGTAAACAGCAAATCTGGGTGAACGCAGGCATGTTTGCAAACACTGTAAGCATGGTGAATGTTCTAAATATAAATGCTTTTATAAACATTCGTGCTTACTTTCAATTTGTCACTGAATACGTAAGTTGTGACTGAATACCAAAAGTCCTCTTTGTACATTGGCTCTTGTGTTTCTGTCATTCCAGTTCTTACTACAAATGTTAAAGCCTAAGTGCAGCAAATGTTGGTTGATGGTTATGTGGAATCAAATGCGTATCACGGCTGGTAAATAAATTTTACAGACACGAAATGTTGCAACAAGATGTTCTAAGAAATTCCAGTGATTGTGTCCAGTGAGTGCCATCGGAAGGAAGTAAGCGTTAATTAATGTGATCTGGCCTCTGGCCGAGGAAGGATAATAATCACGGCCCTACAATGCATATAGTCGCTTTCCGTAAGATCTAAGTAGGGGTGTGATACAGATACGCCGCTGTAGCGCAGGTCGGGTTAGATATATTGTTTAGATGTGAAAAAAGTGCAAAGCAAGGCGTGCAGGATAATTACAAAATGAATAATGTGTCTGGGCGTCAGGTAATTGAAGGGAGCAATATAGCATGAACATACCCACAGGGCAACTAATTGTCAGTGATTGAGGAATGCTTTTTGCCAATGAGGAGATATTATTACTCCAATGAAACAAGCCTATGCACAGTGATGCAATAAGAACAAGAACCCAGTTTTCTAGTTTGTGACCAAATGAATAATCGGGTCAAATCTAGTCGTCTCGGAGTATGGCATCCTTTTATGAAAGTGCGTCAAAAACAACCTCTCAAATTGCAGGTTTGCATGCTGGGCTATTCCGGCTTTAGGAGCCTTTTCGGAGTTAGCTTTAACAGCGCCCACGCATGCCTGAGCATAATTGGTTTGCTAAGGATTCAAGTCCGATATGCGCAATTCAATAAAGCCCTACTCTGAGACTCTCTGGTGATCCCGATTGCGTCACTTGTCAGATTAGCTAGGCGAACTGACGTAAACAACAGGCAACTACAACTGACCAAACAAAGTTTCACACGAGCGCGAATGTGATACTGAAAACTATGACGTGCGTCCGTGTAGCATATTTAATAACCAAACCGATGTTCTATTGACGTCAGAGAAGCACGGTATCCTTTACAACTTTATCAACAATTATGTACAATGCAAGCGGAAATGCAAGGCGTAAGTATAGTCCCGTAGGATTATATAGCTAACACACAATAAGTCTCTTTATTCCGTTTTGTGGGAGAATAAAAGACCGCTCGCATCTCGGACTAGTGACCTTGATATTTAGGTTGTATTTTAAGAAACAATCATGTAGTTACTATGTTTTGACATGATCTCTAGACGCATCGAGAGTCCAATGTTTTTGGATAGTATTTACAATGCAATACTGTGCATTCAACGTATTCAGTGATAGACGCTTAATTGAATACACTTATTAGATATGAGAGCGTATCGTAACGGGGTGCCGTATTCGTGTTTTCTGTACATCAATGTGGTACTCATCAGCCTACACTTGACGCCTGACAGTAAATAATAATTAAGGAGTAAGACTAGATGGGGAATGCTCATAAAATAGCCCACAGAGGGCGCACTAGACCGGCATGTTCAGCATAAAATTGATCATTAGTTCCCGACCCTTAGTCAAATTGCGGTTAAAATTCCATCCAGAGTAACATAATTTACATTGTATGTGTACTGCCTCTTAATATGACAATTTCAAGCATGAAACCGACCTTGCCTTTTACTTTCACATCGGTAATGACATCAGAATTACATTAACAATGACGCACACCGTGGCGCTGATCAACATTACCTAATCTGAACTTATTAGGAATATCGGCCGAGATATGAACAACATTCAAGCATTATTATCATACCCCTGAACCCTGGAAGAACGAAAAAAAATCAGAAACGCATAGTATTAGTGTTGCATAACCCCTAGGTTGATATTGTCATTGTAAATTGCATCAATGTCACTACACACGACGACACTTTTTCTGACTCTTACCATGATGTTATTTAACACCCTTTCGCCTTCCTGTGCGGTCCAGTGTGTGCACCCATCTACAGCAAAGTCTTTGCTGCTGGAGATGCCGAACCATTTGCCACTGGGGTAAAGCCAATCATAAAAATGTAAAGTTATTGTACAGCACTTCAAGAATCTCGTCAGATTCAGGATAAATGACGTGTACGCGCAGTTTGTGCATACTAATCACAGCGCTTTAGGCTGACATATGATTACAGCACCTGCATGACATGTACGTATGTAGCGTTTTAGAGTAATAGTTAAACCCCGGTTCCTAGCTGATACACACAATTACAACATCTGCAAAGCCAGTGAGCATCTCTTTGGAACAGAGTGATGAAGTGAAATATATTGAGCCACTTCAATGCGATGGTATTCTCGAGCTGAACAATTCTATAGCATTAATGGAGAAGAAACAGCCACATATTTTAAATGGTTGGAGTATTAAGAGAAGAATTGCAAAATGCTTGCACCGTAGCCGAGGCATATCTAGATTATACTGGATGAACTAGCTAATGTGGCTGCCCGGACTAATTGGTGACATAAGTCGTAATGGGTGTTCTGATTGGCAGTTATTTAAGACCTAACTGTCAATTCTCTCACAACACATTATGACATATGACAACATATAATGCGTCATTTTCTCATGTTGGGGAACGAATTAATTCATCTTCGTGGCTGAGTTGGCACGATAACATCCCCTTTATACTTAATTATAACACGTATAAATAAAGACGAATAAGAGAAAGAACTCTTTATACACCCAACTGACACAAAGCGCTATTACTGCCGTCACCGCCCGGTCGTATTTTCTGATGAGAACAATACATAATATCTCTGTT
>CM067347.1:37879959-37919959 GCA_034190875.2 Urechis unicinctus | reverse complement strand
TAGCATGAGATATGCACTGATTCCCATATGCGGTGCCTGATTTACACCGCAATAGTTACCTTAATATTCATCTGAACATACATCGCGCTTTAAAGGCGTTTGCATTTTACAATTTTTTTTAACATGAGGATAGTATATTTTTGAATATTTCTCTATAATATTGTTATTAACAATCAAATAGTTGAGGAAAAGCGATTAGAAGCATTTTGAAGCTGGTCTAGAGCAACCGAAAAATGTCTAGCGTATCAGACTTTGAAACTAGTTAGATATCGTCTCCAAACTGAGGGAGTTTATGAATATAAGCGCACGTTTTGCTGGGGAAGAATAACAAAAATCCGGACAATGACTCTGCTTGTTGTTTCATCATGGGGAATCATAACCTTGGCTAGCTACAATACAGTTTTGCCTTGCATGCGGTGAATTATTCAATAATTATGGCAAATTGCCTCATATCACGGCAGTTTACTATGCAGTCGCCGATCAATGATTATTACTGTTCGATAACAATCTACGTACGCATTTCACCGAACGCTAAAGGAAAGGATATTATGCGCATAGGGCGTTTCTATTGTTTGTTTCCGTAATCGATGCTTTTGATCTTATGTATTTATGAATGGTGCAATGGATGGCAAAGACCGAATTGATGAGTATCTAATACCATCATAGGCAACCGGGAAATATAGCTTAAGGCAAAAGCGCAATATAACCTAAGCAAGTAATTTAACAAATATTTAATAGGCATGTTGTATTATTTCAAAGATATTGTTATCATTAGCAGTAATGCATTGAATTAACGCAACCAAGGATATTGAAATAGAGAGCTGTCAATACACGTCATAGCAGGTAGAGAATGACTATATAGAGCCCCGACCAGAAAAATGGAGCCCCAAGTGGCTATTTGGGTGAATATAAGAAATATAATCATTGCATACACATGCCCTTGGTTCATCAATAATTTTTTTAGCTTGGCTATAATATTACATTTGTAGATAAAAAATATAGCCAATAGAGAGTATATCGGTCATATTCCCATATAAATGGATGGAAGATGAGGGCGGATTTTAATTTGTGTAAGCTTATCTGGAAAGCAATGTCTGCTTGGAACGAAATATTCGGTTAATCAAACCTACGTTTACTAAGGGTATAAATGGATATTGCATCGTAACCATTTCGATCATTTAAATAAATATCTTTTCGGTATTGGAACAACAATATATAAGCTCAACTTTGGTTTATATAACGATCATGCGTTGCTACTTATAAATTGTTAGAACACGCAGATTACTTGAAATCTCCGTTGTGAGTTTCCGCTCGAACGTGCACCATGCTTCGGGCTTGGCCACAGGCTGTTGGATCCGCTATTGCCACGGGATGTAATATCTTGCTATGCCGTAAAATACATTATGTTCGATTAACTAATTATCGGCATGGGCAACTGTATTCCTACAAAATAGCAACTGCGTTGAAAGCAATCTGCATGAATTTTTATGCACTTTTTTTGTCGACTTCAGATGTATTGACTGTCAGATTGGAGCAATGAGCGATTCGAATGTAACACTAGTGAATAACGAGCTTCTCATCACTGACTTCTGGCGTGGTTAGAGGTTGGCATGGTCTGTAATGAAAACCATTGTGTCCGATTGGGGACCAGTGACGCGGTGAGTGGAGAATGTGATATCAATTTTAAGTAAATGTAGAACGAAACATCAACCAAAATGGTTCCCGATTGCCGATTGCAAGATTTTGTGAACTAAATGAGTATATCAGCATAGCTCGATAGACCACGCAGACTTTAGAATGACCAAATTTACAGAACCAATATTTACGACTTTAAACATGATCTGGAAATACTGTTGGTTTAATGCTTGGAGATGACACGGAACTGTGCCCAACAGAGGGTACCCAAAACTAGCTTTATAGCTGACAACTATGCTTGCATACCACATTGGTCTGGGATTAGCAAATGTTTTAGAAATCAAGCACACCGCAAAGGAGCCAGACAATCAAATTTTTTTAATTGCAAACGAGCGTTTACTACTCTAGATTGTGTGCCATGTATTTTAGATTTACTGTCGTAAATGATCAGTCATTTAAGTCTAATCATTCAGGCCTTGCAGCAGATGCAAAGTTCTTAGATCAGATGCACGTTAACTCGACGCACCAAATCATCAAACTGTCTAATCACTTGTTAGACTTAATCTAGAACATGAAATCGAGGGTTGATCACAATACCGTCCATTATTTGAATCATCGATCAATACCACTAAATATTCTTGCAATGAAAGCCGTGGTGCCACGCTCTTTCTTGTGCTAGTTCATGGCGACTTCCATCAATTCTTCACTTCTGTGGTTCGGTATACCTTTAGCCGTTCCCATACATCATGTCTAATGATAAGCACAATGTATCCACAAGACACACTAACTTCTGGGTTTCCGTGCCTCACTGATGTACGGCGCGCGAACTATTAGGAAGTCCTTACTATCAATGAGACATTTTAAATAGATAATACAACCGGGCAATGCCTATATCATTAACGATCTAAACGATCTGACCCACCAACTCACCATGCCCAATAAGCTATATATAGCCACAATGTGCCAGATGTCACTTATGGTTGGTTGGGAGGAAACCACTTTGTCCGAAACGAAATGGGAGAATACACGTGTAGAGCAAATATAATTTTATTGTTTAGTGTAATTTGATTTCATCTAGATAGGCATATGGGCAGGATGTTATGCTGTTCTTGTCTAAATTTGTCGATATTCTTTCGGTATATGTCGTAAATGAAATGGGCCCTAGGTTTTGATTTAAGGATCCCGGCAAGCCCCTGGACCAAGGTAGCTAACCCCTACCCCTGGTAGTGGTAGGGTTCAAAGACGCGCTACCGACCACGTCAGCTGCATGTTTTGTTTTATTAATCTTTAAAGCATTGAATCATTCACAATTTTTATTGGGTTAAATCATATCAGTGTTGATTTGGTTCCATAGCTTTGAAATCTTGAGAACCCAAGACTCGAGGAATATCGTAGTAGATCTGCAATGGAGACCAAACTGGGACAAATAGCCATTGTGGCACACATTATACCTGCTATTTTATCAGCCATTTCACTGAATGTTTCAAGATATAAATTTATGTCATTTTCAAAGGCATACGTATCAAGTGATTATAAAACCCGACAGAAGTTAATTCCTGTAGTCCAACTGTCTATGTGCGACGTTCGCCGATCATTATACTGCCTTGAGTGGCATTTCCGTAAATTTAAAGTTGCTCACATGGTTTGCCTTGCATAGTATAGTGCGTCAAAGGTTTTCCAAAACTGCGGAGTCTGGGATGTAATTAAATAATACTCTGGGGCTATTCAGCAGATCACCCAATTGACGTGACAAGGCAACCAGATGTCGACAGCAGGCAACTGGAATCGACAAAGCGTGCATTGCTATTTAAGCCGACTGCTATCACACAACTGTTATACATGTCCACATGATATCAGCGCAAAATAAGCGTTAGATTTAAATGAACGTCTAATGCACAATGTAATGGTGCAGTATTCAAAAGAAATTAGATTTTGTATACGAATTAGACATTCGCACGGTATCAACATTAGCTCAATGTTCCTTTTAATTTGGTAAATTGCATACAACTAAATTAATATACTATACACATCACATTATGAAGGTGCACATAGGTGGTGTGGGAACTTGTGGACATGTAATTTGCAGACCAAATGATATTAGATCATTAACAACTGTAAGAGTGATATTACCGGGGCTACAGATGGCTGTTATCAATTACTCTGGAAGTAGTATTGATATATATATTTCATGGGATGAATTAATGCATGTAAATATGAGTGTAAACCCTTTTCTTAGTGTACATGGCGGATAATAATCTTCAACCTCCAACAAATGCGCAAGAGGTATTAGATTTATACATCTTCCTAAGGCTTTTGGGTCGGAATGATTAACTGGGTTAGCCAATGATAACACGATCAATATCTAATGATCAGCTTTAAATGGTTTATTGATATCAAGTTTGTATTGATTGACAGTTACTGGTTGCAACGCTCGTGCAACATTCTGTAAGGTTCTTTCACGAGTAAGTTTCATGAGATAATTGTCCACAATCGATCACATTAATTGAGCTATGCTGTGGGATAAATGACTTTCTAACGTATCATTACAATGGTGGTTGTCTACAGTTATACGCTGTATGGTACTTTGCAGCAGTATCATATCCAGATGCATCACATTGTAAAATAACAAGAATATATTTGCCGTACAAATACATATATTCGTGACTATTGTAGATTTATTTTCTGCGAATGACATATTGTATGGCAATGAAGCTTAACGGAATCAGCATATATGTATTGCTCACATTGAAATTGGCCATGCTTAAAGCAAATACAAATGTAGCCAACAAACACCTGCTATTCACTAACTACTGCAACACCCCTCATTTTTGTTGATGCACATGTATAAAATGTATTACACAAACAGCTGAAACCCACAACATACATGGCAACAATTCACACGACATAACTGCGTAAGTTCTTTCCAGCTCCATGACATTATTCACCAGTAAATCAATCTGCAGAAAACAAGTAAACCAAAGACCCCAAAAGGGAGGACTTGCTAGAATAACAACGTATAAAGAAAAAGTTAAAGCTTATGCCAACAATCCAATTACTATTATCCAAATGATGACAATGGAATCCATGTGCAGTCATTGTTCCCGTCAGACAACGTTCATTTGCTAGTATCGGTTTTAAGTTGGGCAAAGCAGCAAGCCTTTCAGCGCGACATAGGGATCTTGCGAATCACTAAGCGATATGTTCAGAAAACATCCTCATGTGTGTGCAGTGGGGCAGCGTACGGTTTGAGGCGCCAGATGCATTGAACGTCACCTGTATCTGCTTAGCCGTAATCCAATCAGACCCCGTGCAGAATCTTAGAAAGAGTGCTAGGTATTCTGGGTCGTCCACCTTTCGAACTAGTCTCTCCACATACGAGCTCAATAAATTTTTCGTCTTGTGTCATTTGTTCGGGGAATGTAAGAGATTGTTTGCTGAGCTGTGTTTGTCATTCAATGCTCCGTCATCATCATCACCATTGAGTGCAGCGTCACCGGAATTATCGAAAACCAACTCGTTGACGGCGACGTGGCAGTTCTGAGGGAAAACGGGCGGATAATTTGCTACAGCTCGTTTTTCAGGGTGTCGTTCTTTACGCCTGCATGCCTTATCCCTCCAACCATCGGCGCTCTTACCTTGCGGTACTTGGCAATGCCGTTTTTATCTACGTCAAAAATTGAAAATTCCACCTTCAATGCCCAGTCATACACGCTTGCTTCACATAATTTCATTTTCTGGCTCAGCGACTGTCAAATCTAGCCAAAAGGCTTGATGACCAAAACCTATTGCCTGTCACTTTTTTTCTGGTTCTAGTTTATGAACAATTATGGGAAGAAGCACAGTAATAAATAATAAGCCCATAACGACATATAATGCTTGAGACATTGTCGAAAAAGAAAAGCCTCCAGCATTTGCATTCCTATCTCAATCTCACATCTTTTATGGGGCTATAGTAATATTTCTCGACTTCACATCACTATATCACGCAGATCGCGAGATATATGGAAACTGATTTTGGATTTCACAAGCCCAGCCTAACAACCTATCATTCTCCCAGCTCACCGCTCTGAGAGACCTTAGCAACAAGGATCGTTCACTGGTACAATAACTCATTGTGCAAGTATTAACCAGGGCATCTATCTAATGACGTCATATGCAGATAGCGGTGATTAAGTAGTTTTGGCTTATCGAAGGTGATTTTCCAACCGTAGGAAACAAAATACCCCCATATTCTAGAAATCACCCTAAACTAACTGATAACACCAAAGCCCCAGCACCACCCATTGAAAATAGCCGCTTGTGGTAACTGGTTTCGGCTGACATCGAATGAGGGTGGACATCGACCCTTAAGTTCAGAACGCTTCCGGGCTGTACTAGCTAATCTTACGTAGATTACAGCTATCAGGACTAAGGTTTTTCCGACAGCCCGAGGAATGTGAGCGACAGGGGTGAGCAAGTAGATCATTTCACTGGCATTCCCATAGGGCGTGTGGTCAAACAGGTAAAAAATTCATATCTTTGAGGTCATTATACGGGGGAGCTAGGACACCAAGCCTGTTTAATGTGATAGCTAGTTTACAGTACTGCTCAGCAGTCATTCCGTCAGTTCTAGAGTTCTGGAGATACGTGTCGTTAAAACGCGATTGCCTTGCGTACTGACGACTTGTTTGTGGAAATAATAGCTGCGCCCTCACCTTACCACCTTTAACAAAATCTAATAGTTTTCCCCATAGCAGCCTCGCACCTTCAAATGCAACGATACTCCAACTTACACGAACAAGTCGAACTGTAGCCTTTGCTGCACAAACACTCGAGTTCGGACATCATGTCCGGGTGTCATGATTTCCCTACACTAGCATTATGCTATATAATAGAAGGTAGGAAACACCCGCCGATGGCAACGCAAGGGTAGCTCAGAAACCCGCTTCCCAGCGCGCTATTCGTACATAACTGCCTCACTACTTATCACCCCATAGGTCACAAAATGATTCATTGTCATTTCTGTGCCGCTTACAGCCTCCGTACATGTCTTAAAACACATTATTCGATTATTTTTTAACGCCCGTTTACCCGAAAACTGAAAGGATGGATGTTGCCCATCTTCTTTTATATTATATCATAATACAGGGGAGATAACAAATCATGATGTCCGAACTCGAGCGCCTGTGCTTTGCAACAACCAACCATGCACTCCCTATTTCCCTAGTTGTACAAACGGCATGAAGCAGGGTGCAGTGCTGTCTCCGATTTCTGTCTGAATTTATATGGACGAACTACTCACACGTCGGTAAAACGCTAAAGTTGGGTGTTATTATGGTTATACACATGTTGGTGCGCTTGGTTAAGCGGATGGTCTGGTTCATTGCACCCTCGTTGACCGCTAAGATGAAGAATGAGTACAGTGTCGTTTTTAACTCAGCCTAAAGCAATTTACTTGTTTCCAATAATATAACCTGCGCGATGAACTATTCCTTTTCGGACACATGTTTTACATCTTGGTACCCATGTCGGTAAGGACTGTAATGCTAATGCTATGAATATATTCATCATGTTTGGAAGCTGCATCAACAAACGCCTGCTTAACATTTACATTTCTTGATAGATCAGCAACCAATAACTAAATAATTACAGCAGCGCTTATCAAGACTCTAAATAAATGCATAAGCAGTGGTAACACTGCGTTGTTCTTTGTGAACAGACTATGCGCTTTTAGTTATTGCCCTGTTGCTTACAAGTTGAAAATGGTTATGTCCACCACAGGTGTTAGTACTAACGCTATTTTCTCGGAGGAAATCAACATACTCAGCCTGAGTTAGAACAAAATTTACAGCAATATTTTTTTAAACAGTATCTCATTATGTTACGGGACAGGCGAGCCATTTCCATTCTTACCCCGTACGAAATTGACGAGCTCCTGTTCAAAATTTGTACGTTATGATCTCAATCATCACTTCTTTCTTGCACTGATTCTTTGCAAAGCTGTACGTTTATATGTACTAAATAAATATATAAAATATTACAACGCAACCAGTCTGCTAAGGAACAGAAAATTAAAGCCACCCACTGAGGATAAATTAAGTATCAATTGGACCTGCCCTAGCCTCTCGTCACATCCATTAGGGTGCAGCCATTATTAATAATTCATTAAATTCGACAGGCTTCTTTGCTATGCTGACAATTCCGGCCATCCTCCCACTTTAAGGTATTAAATCATAATAACTAGAATAAAAGCGGAAGCCACATGCAATTAGCTTTTGCGTATTGATACACTGCACAATTTCTCGCTAGATAAGTGGCAATGGTCAATCTTCATTGATACCGCCTATGTGTTATGGCAAGTTAGATCCACATAAAGCTTAATATATCCGAATATGCACTCCTTCGAGATAATATGACTGTCCTTCGCAATACACTATGCTAGGAATATCCTTGCATTCATTAGCACTCATCGACAGGATACGCCGCTTCCCCACCTAGTATAGCGTCTGAGCTGCCGTCCCGACATCCGGTGAAGCAGAACAGCTATTTATGAATAGTATCTATGATAAAACAAAGGATGTTTGCGTATGACTTACTTGACTAAACAAGGCTAACGTTTCAAGAAGAATGTTTTCGTTAGTGTTTGTCGTAACATCTGTGCCAACCATGGGTTATACATTTCAGTGCAAATGTTTGAGTCGCTTGTCTGCTGAAGGCGTGGCAAGTGGGGGAGTCGAATGTCACCATGTGTCACATCACATTCACATTCGTTAATGCAGTTATGTAAAGTATCAGCTGAGAGCAATGTACCATATTAAGATTTGTAAGTACCACTATGACTTTCCGACCACAATGCTCCCTTAGATTAATGACTTGGCGACACGCGCCAACAACCAAAGCATTATATTTCCTTCTACAATATTCGACAGCACCAATCTCTGATACGTCTTGCTGCTTGTCTATAATACGTTCCTTAATAACAAGTTATAAATTACCTATTTGTTAGCATTAGCTAGCAACATTGTTAAGGCGAAAGATTAATTTTCATTTAAATAAGATAGAGTTCAAATTTGTTTAAACGCATGTGCAAAACTAGAATGGACGACAATAACACAATTCTATTGTAAAGGCGCCTTTGTAGATCTTTTTTTTTAGCTATCGTATTTTCGTCGCGAGTATGGCGAGGAAACGAAATACCAAACTCAGCATGTATGAAAGCTTACGGTAATAGTAAAGCACACAATTAGACAAATGATGTAGCCTTTTATATCAATATGACATCATTTGTAAAATGGGTGAAATTGTAGTGCATCGACCCTGGCTGCTAAATATGAACTCTTCAAAGGGACTTTGCATGTAACGATCACTTTCAAGAATAACGACCCAGGCTTAAAATTCAGTTATTTTATGTCAACCTTAACTAATCAAAGCTAACACGAGCGTGCAATATTTGGGCACTCCTTAGTACATTTAATAAGACAAACTGATGCTGAGAAACGATCGGAAATACACCATTGCAATACAAGAAAATAAGCAATTGGCTGGCTTGACTTGTTTTGTAGTGAAGATATTGGCAACAAAGTTCGATGACTTATTCACCTGACTTTTTGCGTTATTATACTCAAGTAAGCCTCTTCAACCACAAGTTCTAAGAGCTGCGATATGCACGCCTGAGGCATTGGACTGATTGCAAAAGAATAGCAGCAGTGTACGTCACGTGATGGGCATGGAAACCTCTATGTTAAGTCCAACGAAAGCCGTATAAGTTAACACCACAAATATGCTTCGTATTGAATCTTGTTTTCCCCTGCTAGTTTGTAGATAAACTGTAATGAAGGCTACACCAACAGAGACAATGCTATATGATTATGTTCATGATAAAAATGTTAAGTGTTCAAAGCAATCTGGAAATAGTCATCTTACGCTTTGTGATTATAATCCGTCCGATTCAAGATAATGTTAGCTGTTTTTTGGCCTGTAAGCACTGTCGTGGGGGTGAGACTGAACAAATGAACAACAAAAGCGGCGTAACCGCCCCTGTGTTTTGTATCGTTATTTTCCTCGTAATGTTGATCTTTTCATAGATACCAATAATTAAAAAATGCCACCCACACACATATAGTGATGGCAGACACATTCAGGCATCTGCAATCTGACATACCCTCGAAACCACCTTTCATGCTTAAGTTACCATCTGTACCAGACAGATCTTATATCAGCTATACACACGGATATATCATTTAGAATTAAACTCCAATGTTGTTCTGCAAATGAAAGGCAAAAGACAGTGGCATGTCTCAAGTGATCTCCAGGTACTTAACACACTTTCAATACACTCACAACCGTATTGTGAAGCTGTCAACGGATTCGGCTATCACTTGAAACTCCTATTTTACTAGCGAATCATATATATATATATATATATATATATATATATATATATATATATATATATATATATATATATATATATATATATATATATATATATATATATATATATATATATATATGGTTATATACATCTATATATATGTATATTATATATATACATAAATATATATATATATTTATATATATGCATATATATATATTTATATATATTAATATATATATGTGTATATATACATATATATACATATATATATTCATATATATATTTATGTATATATATATATAATTACATATACATATACATATAATCATATATATGTTTATATTTATGTGAATACATACATATGTTTATACATATATAAATATTTTATATATATATATGAATATATATATATATATATATATATATATATATATATATAAATTTATATATATACGAATATATATATATATACAATTTACATATAAATATATATATATATATATTCATATATATATATATATATATATTTATGTATATATATATATATATATATATATATATATATATATATATATATATATATATATATATATATATATATATATATATATATATATATACATGTGTGTGTGTGTGAATCAATCGCTGCAATAGCATATTTTAAGGGCTTCAGATGATTTATACACGGTACGCTCTATGCTAAATGTAACGAAAACCGTATAAGTGGTCAACCCAAATAAGCATTATATTGCATCGAGCTAGGCGTCGGATTTTCCCTGTATATTTTGTGGAAACATTACAGAAGCCTTAATAGACTGATTTCTTTAGGTACTTAATAGCATCATATTGCTGTCTTTTAACCCAATTATCCATTTAAAGTGCCAATGCTATGGGAGTTGCTTTCTAGTGATACAAGAAGTTACTATGTGTTGTGCAATGCATTATTGCTAATATGATTTTAGTTTCAACATGTTTGGATCACCAGATTTTGTTCGCCACACGTTGGTATAATATAATCTATAATATCTTATTCGTGGTCGTTGTGGTCTAATTTTGCACAATGGATGATGTGGTTTGTATATGCTAAAAGCTTCATCAAGTGAGTGACTCCTAAAGACTTCTTTAAAACGACTTATAACCTGCCGATTTTATAGCTTCAAAAGTGGTATGCATTACTTAAAGCCAAAGATAGAAATTGAGAGCATACGATTAAGCACCGCAATAGCAACTAATGCAGTGCACACACATTGCAAAACATGTGAACTGCCATGTGGCTGGCCACTTTTCTATCAGTAAAGTAATATGTAAATCAAATTATTTCGTTCGACCGTAATTGATTATATAAAAAGCTAGAAATAACCCAAGATACGTCACAAAATACGAACTTTTCAGTTGATATTATGTGTCCATCCCTGCCTGACCCACGTCATCCTCACGATTACATTGTGCCCTATTTGTTCTAACTGCATTTATTAAAGGTTATGTCAGGCATTCGTTAATAGATCACCAAGCCATCAGTGTTTAGTGCTAACGTAATAAGATTGCTTGCGTGAGACAAATAATGGGAATGAAGAAATCAAATTATTAGCTATCGGTAGGCTTATGGATCGGTGGCATCTGTATTCCTCTCTTACGGGTAAATATTTGTGATCAACTGGGTTGAAACTAATTTTTTCAAGGACCATATATAAAGTAACTGATAAAAAGTGTTTAGTCGTACGTTTATCTTTGTCTCGCAGCCAGACATTCCAAGACTGTAAATGCCAAACCGTCGATAAACAACGATCTGTGCACATAACACTGTCGTTTTGTTCCGATAAAGGGATTCTTGCGAAAGATTTATGTATCAAGATATTCATGCTCTTGATTAGCAAAGCAAAGGCAGCAAATAAGTGTGTTCTGTGTGTATTTTGAAATGTATATAAGGACAGCACAATTTAATCTCCTCTTACTGCAATCAAGCCGCATTACTTATATGCGTGCGCATATCAACCAAAACCAAAAATTATGTGCGCGTACAAGCATATTTTACAATGTATCTAATTCTTATTTCATATCATACCATTCATTTGAACGGATATTGCCATACCTTTAGTAAAAGTGTTTTTGCGTTTTGTAATATGCTTCTTCGAGAGTGAGACCGGTTTGTATTTTAACCACGCATTCGCCTTAGCAAGCCTCTTTATAGGTACGTCGATTTCAATAATGGCTTGTTGCAATGATGCGACAGAGAGCGCAATGCATAGATTATTACAGCCACACTATTTTCACAGCAGGGCGCGACCTCTAAAAATGTATTCATTTGATTGTGTTCCCGCTGTAAAACCGCTTTGTAGCTCATTTATTCGCATTGACTAAATTTACATTCTTTCCTTATCATGCAATAACTGCGCTAGAATATTATATAACTCGAAGAGTTTATACAAGCCATGCTCTTACTCAGACATTACAATGCACATATAGCCCCAGATTGAAACAAACATCACTGGGGATTTATTCACGATGAGCGTGACACACGAACAATATGATGATATACAGACTAGAGACTTAAGCAGGCGACAAAAACAATACTCAACCAGAATATGGGGCAATTGGTTTACATATTGTTATATTGAAAATAAGCATTGTCAAACAGACAACAAAACCACACCAAATTAGATTGATATTGCTGGGGAAGTTCGAAATATATGTATACATATATTTGTAGATAATATTAGAAAACATGCAAAATAATGTATATACAAATGAAACATACATGTAATAAAATATATATATATATAGATTTATATGTATATATATATAAATATATATATATATATATATATATATATATATAAATATATATGTACCAATATATATAAAAAATATTCATATATGTATATATATATATTTCATTTATTTATATAGGTATACATATATCTACATAAATGTATATATATATATATATATATATATATATATCTCTATTTAAATGTAATGATTTATATATATTTATATGAATACATATGTATATACATATATATATATATATATATATATATATATATATATATATATATATATATATATACATATGTATATACATATGAATATATATATATATATAATATATATATATATATATATATATATATATATATATATATATATATATGTGTGCGTTTGTGTGTATCTGTGCTCGTATGTGAGTGTGTTTGTGCGTTTGAATATGCTTATGCTATAATGTAGAAGTATTTATTCGAATAAGGAATACATATGCACGCATTTTGATACTCAATGAATAAACATGCATAATTGTTATGATCTGTAATAATATATATTGCTATACATATAAATAATTAATTACAAAAATATATATATGAATAATATATATATATATATATGCTTGTAAATACCTATACAAAGAAATATTCATGTCAGAAATATATATGTCCGATTATATATAGATAATTATCGATATATATGCAATTAAATACAACGATAAGTAGCCAAATTTATGTATATTGTGCAATTATATATATGTATATATATATATATATATATATATATATATATATATATATATATATATATATATATATATATATATATACATACATATATATAGATATATATATATATATATATATATTTATGTATGCATATAAATATTTATATATTTATAAAAATATAAGTAAGTAAATATTTATATTAAAATATATTGATAAATATACAAATGTGTTTATATGTATTTATGAATTTATATATATATATATATATGCACATTGATATATATAAACCTATGTAAATATATATATATACATATATATATATATGTTTATATATATTTATTTAAATATATATAAAAATATATTTATACATATAGTATATAAATGCATATATATATAACTATATATATAAAATAATATATCTCTATATTATATGTGTGTATATATTTGGTGCGTGTGTTTTAGCTTTGTGCGTTTCATTCTGTTTATCCATTTATATAGAGGTATTTATTACAATTATGAATATGCATAACGCAAGGACATAACAAAGATTTATACATATATAAGTGTATCAATCCTAATACATTTTTATTTATATTCACATACATAATTGCATAAATATATATGTATATATATATTACATATATGTAAATATATATATATATAGATCCATACTTATATTTGTCAGTGATTGTATTAGTGTGTTTAAATCTGCTTATCCATTTTTAAAGAGGCTTTTTTTTTTAAATTATTAATATGCATACACGCTTGGACATAAAAAAGGAAATATACATGTATAATGATATCGATCCTCATTTATATATATTCATATATATACATAATAACATACAAATATATATCTCTATATATATATATAACATACATGTTAATACATAGACATATAAACAAACATATATCTATCAGTTGATATAGAGATAATATCATATCAAAATTTAATGAAATAGATAGAGGAATATTTCGTTATGTGTATTTTTGTTTGATTATAAATATATATATGCATGTATGTAGGTATGCATATCAACATCTTTTTATGTGAAAATGTATGTTTAATATACATAAACATATGAATGTAAATATAAACAAAATATATTTGCTCATATGTATTTATATATACCGATATATATAATTTCTGCGTTCGTTATTATTTATATATGTATACAAACTGATTTAGATAAATCTACAACATGAATATTGACGAACATGTATGTATGTATATATAAACGTGCATATAAATATTTATTCATGGGTTGTACATATATATATATATATATATATATATATATATATATATATATATATATATATATATGTTTATAATATATAGAAACGTGTACATATATATATATTTATTCGCAGATTTACTTATATATATATGGATTTACAATATATGGCAATATATGTATATATATATATAATTCATATATATACATAAATATATTTATCTATATATATATTATATATATACATAAATATATAAGTATATATATATAAAATATATATATATCTATGTTGATATATATATATGAATGGAAATATAACAAAATATATTTGCATCAATGTGTTTATATAGACAGATATATATAATGTGTTTTTGTCATTGTTTATATATATACATATTGATTTATATAAATCTACAACATATATGTTTAAGAACGTATATGTTTGTATATATAAACGTGCATGTATAAATTTTTTCATGGATATAATTACATTTATACATGTTTATATATATATATAATATATATATATATATATATATATATATATATATAAATATATCTGTATATATATTTTTTCAAATCAAAATATGAATATATAAACATAGAAATATATATATATATATATTTTTTGAATTATAAATATAGATATATGTACGAAAAAAAAGAGATATGTTACATATATATATTCAAATATATATATTTAGACATTAATATAACTAAATTTGTATTTATATGTATGTATAAACGTTCATATATACCTATATATATCCTAAAATTTATTTGAATGCATGTGTGTATTCATTTATTTATTCATACATAAACAAGTATATATATCTTTATCTATATGTGTACATGCATATGAATACATATGCGAGCTAATATGTATATATTTACTTATAATTATATATATATTTATATAAATATATATATACATATAAATATATATATATAAGTATATATATAATATATATATAAAATATATATATATATACATATATATATATATATATGTTTTTTATATATATATATAATATAAATGTATGAGTATATTTACGTGCTTGTATGATCCAAATTACATATATATATATATATATATATATATATATATATATATATATATATATATATATATATATATATATATATATTCATATTTTTATATTTATTTATATATTGATATATATATTTTATATATATATATATACTATATATATATATATACTCAAACATAATACGTGTTACGTACGTTTTTTATATATGATATGTATCTAATTATCTATATATATATCAGTGTATATATATATATATATATTATATATATATATGTATATATATATATATATATATATATATATATATATATATATATATATATATATATATATATATATATATATATATATATATATATATATATATATATATATATATATATATATATGCATATATGTATATATATATGTAAATAGATATATAAATTAATATTTACATAAATGAGGAAACACATATGCAAAAACACATAACGCATGTTTTACAAATAACCCATTGCAGGCTTTCACGGTGGAATATAGTGAATATATAGTAATATTTCTTCCGAACGCCAATACATAACACTCGCGTAATCACAATGGGTATTCAAACTGCTATATACGATTCTTAACAAACGGCCGTTCATCTAAAATTACAGCATTTCTAAATATCCGTTTAAAAATGTCCTACTTTAGAGGGCATAACTTATTTTTTTAATCTCCATTGCTCTTAGAATTCCAATGTTTACTACAGCGTTCGCTTTAACAGTGCAAATGTAATAAATTGAACGCAACAAATGGACGATCCGCAATTCTGCTACCGTATTATGTAGGTCCTGTACTTAATGACTTGCGTACTTATTAATTGTATAAATAGGTGCATCAACGCCGCCAAAACTAACCACCGAAAGCATTTAAAAACCGATGTTTATCAAATGTACCCATATACATGAATGGTGATTAGATAGTGTTTTGGTTCTAAACCTTTGATAATTTGCCTGTCATCATTTGCCCCCTCCCCCCCCCCCGCCTTTAGTTATCTTGCATATCAGCGGTAGACTTTGTCTTACCAATCCAATCCTTTTATGTCATTCAACATTCTCCTTGTGGGTACAAATGAATCATGCACTAATCCTATGTATTTGTTTTACTAAGTGATGCTTAGATTGCTTAGTACACTCGCCTTTTGGTCAAAGATGACAATTGTCATATATGGTATAAATATTTTCATACTGATTGAACATATACGATTGGTCATTTTTATGACAGAGGCCAAGTTTGTGTTTATACAATTTGTACCTTGTGCTGCCTGCAATTCGGTTTTATTGCGTGCAAAACAACTTTCGCTAGCGTAGGTAACAAACACGTGTACTAATTCTGTAGAGATGAATTATCAAACCAGACAACGACGGTAGGTTCACACCATACGACAAACAAGATACCTGAAGGCTTCATCTTCAGATTACTTTTAACGACGTAGATATGAACCACGGTAGTAATGGCAGTTTTCAATGACTGTGGTGTATCGATTGTTTCAAGACAGACCATGTCTAGTATCATAATGTCATGTGCAGCTATTATCAGTTATCACAGTCTTAGAGAATTTCCGTGTTCATACTATTCATTATTTCATGGCAACGAAGCCAATGTGGTTAGAGCTTTAATGATATGCAAATTAAAAGAGGCGATATTTCTATTACCATTCCCTGAATACAAAAGCGTCTTCACACAGAGCAATTCGAGGTTCATATACGCCAATACAGTTTTACATAAGCTTCTACTTTGCTTAGACACAATAACATGAAAAGTATTTAAGACCCATCATAAATTGCTTCCCGCTATAAGTAACAGAATACTTAGAAAATATTATGCAAATTGCTTCCCGCTATAAGTAACAGGATACGCTAATTTGTTCACAGTTCATTCTATATCATGTATCATAGCAACAGCTATTCAGATTTTGCAATGCCGTCTTGCTTTGAGTGACGTAATAACTATTATATGCAGCCGTTATTTGAAAAGCATAGTTGATTATATTGCTTACTGAACCACATTGAATACATCTTACAAGCCCCATGGCAAAAACGGTAATCGCTAATATGTCACTTATTCAGAAAAATGCTGCAAAGTAACTTCGACCGTTATCTGATTAATAACTAGATGCAAACCATTCTCGGTATTAAATGGGTTTACATGTTTAACATAATTACCTGCATCAACCACTCAAACTAGATTAAGCATGCTTTTTGTGGCGCATCCCTTAAAGCCAGCGGGTCATTTATCACATCTATATTTACGCCTACAATAGAAACCTTATCAACGCGCGGCACGATCTGCACACAAGGTACTTTGTAGCAAAGAGATTATCAATTGACGTTACCTGGCACTATGTACGGCTGTATTGGTCATGCGTGGCTCTAGCAGGCTAACTCACGTGACAGTTTGCAGCGCAAACTGATACATTAAGCGTAAATATATTCCAGTCGCTATATAGTACTATCAGTATACTTTCAGACATCTTACACTATTGATTTGTAAAAATATATTATTGACCCTACCGTTGTGCGCAATATACGAAACCCCGATATGTTCAGTAATACCAGGAAAATTCTAAACTGTTACACAATTGAGCGAAACAATGTTTGCTGTAATCCATGTAATAAGTGAAATACAATTGCATAGGGCTTTAAAAATGCCCATACAAAAATACATTATATAGCAATTACAAACGTTGGCCTAATGTACAATGTAAGACAAATTCAGCCTTCCCCTTTAACTTCCCTCACGATCACTGAATAAATTACAGTTGTAATTATAGATGCAATCGCTCCATGTCAATGCATTTTGCACCCAAGCGCAACAGTACATTAGGTAATTCCTTACGAAGACAATAGTGGCAGCTAAAACTAGCGAATAATGGAACACATGCTGATGCAAGATATTAAGGAAAGGTAAGTATAGGATTAATCACACACCATCACTAGTATGTTGCATGAAAGAGCTGATTTCATGACCTCTTTGTAAGTTAATTTTGCTGAGCCAATCAATCTGAATGTTTAATGGTCTTTTGGGAGTCTGAACTCGCCCAAAAAACAGGCAACATTGCGCCTGCAGCAGTATCAGGCGCATCTGTTATTATAATTAAGGGCATCGCAAAGTCATGCAAATACATCTATATAGCGTGGAGAGTGCCTAAGGTACTTTCTTGGGGAAAGACAGCTGTGCACGGAAAGTAACCACATCAATCAGACCATCTATTATGCAGTGCGACGTTCTGCTTGTTACTAGGCATAAGAAGTCCTTCATACTATATGCGGCATACAACTTGTCCATATTGTACGATTGGTAACTCCTTAACTCTGCAAATGCGGATGCAATCTTATCTTAAGTCGTGCTATGTTGGATGGTTGCGTTATCGTGTAATGAGACACAAATACTTATGTTAGTTATCTTCGGCATGTATATGTTGGTTAGCTTTTGTGTGCCAAAGGTGCATACAAGACTATATCTCTTACCACGTTGATATGTAAGCATTACGTTGTGCTAGTTTACTTCGTCGGAACGTTTATGAAACGATTTATTATATTTGTCATTATTTGGAAATACGTTCATACGAGGCAGCAATCGAACAACATTATGCATTTGCTTTACGGCTGAAGCAACCAGACGTACAGTATTTTTCTTGTGAGCAGATCAAGCATCATTTAGTTAAGTAAAGGTAAAGGCTGCATCGCAATTATTCGCGGATTTACTCTGCAATCAATTCCTCATCGGAACCATATCGATTATCGAGTACAAGCGTTGAGTTGCATTCCCTCTATATGAAAATAATTGTCAAGCATGGGGATTTAGCCATTGTTTTATTAAATAATGGTTTTTTTCTCACATTATGTGCTTTGTAATGTGACATGAAACGTGTACCAGAGCATTTCGTAAATACTTAAATGCTTCTGATATACTTAATGTTGTGTGTGTGTGTGTGTGTGTGTGTAATCAGTTACTATAATGTATCTAGCAAAGTACATTTACAGTTTTGGCAACTAGTTTGAGGTGGAATTTGAGGTAAGCGATGAGCCGATCATCAATTATGAACTTATGGGTGCTGCATAATTAACGTGTAGGTGCGACGTGTTCGGCTGTCCGATGTTTATTTCGATAGCTATATATGCTTCATTTATTGATGTAGTCTCTGTTTTTTTTTAAATATATACAACCAGTAGTATATACACATTAACTTCGTTTTCTATTTGTGATAGTCTCATATGGAAAATAATCACATATCCCGCCGACTATCTTAGGATATTTCCGTAGTGGCTTGCCTGCTTTCTATATTGCAATTCAGCACCCTGACGACAATAGGGACGAGAACAGGCTCATGGCCATATTGCACTTCCATTTTTATGACGCAATATGGCTCGACATATCTAAAGGCATTTCCAATAAAGTATATCACACAATGTAGCATGGGTGGGTTTTGACCATCTTGGAGCTGTTTGAGTGTCACAATTCCCATTCTTTTAGATGCTCTTATATTATGCAAAACTCAAGATTGCGTTTAAGAATGTGATGCCAAGGTGGAGTCTTTATCTGATAAACCGGGGAAAAATAGTGCTATATGGCATGCACATGATAATGTATAGTTAGCTTGCCTTCTATTGAATTGCCTTCACCGGATGAAGCCAAAAGTGGTCGTTTCACTGGGAAATCACATGTCCCATATATCTATCGCACACCGTTGTTTATATTGCCATGTTGTGAACAACCGAAAATTATTAACTTTCTTATTTTATATTTTTTGCCGCTGAATCACCACAACTAATCTGCGCAAATATAAGTGGGCTTCTAATTCATCGTCAAGCATGTAACCCCACCATACCCTTCTTATGCACCTATTGACCGCAATCAATCACATAGTTACAGATGGGGGCAATCCTTTAAAGGAATATGCATTAACAATCACACGACGTGAAAACTGTAATTGAAGATCCCTTTTACCTCACCAATTAGCGTTAATGGAAGCAGAAAATGGGTAGGTGTCAGTACAACAGGGGCCGTTGAAGGGCATTTTACCTTGAAATGATAAATGATACGTGACTTATACTTATTGATTAAATGGCTCTCGAAAGAATGGAATGTAAAACGGTAAAGGAAGATGCTTGTGGTAATCGGTTTTAACAATAGACGATATGTAACAGATGGGAAAAGTTGTACCTTTGTGTATGCATGATCTAGCCTCAAAGAAGCTTGTGCTTGCACACTGACGAAATAGTATCCACGAACCGTGCGTCGTATCAACAAACGTGTAAATGCCAGCAATGCTATCATGTGGTCCAATTGTGTAGCGTCATGTTACGCGCTTGATAACGTAACGTAGATAATTTCTCGATTGGTTGAAACCACACTGCAATGTTCGTTTCAATGTAGTTAATTACGCTCACATTTATTTTATCCTGAATTAAAGTTGATATTGGCATCTCGTTAATGCCAAAAAAAAACAAATTTACACAAAACTATATTTGTCGTGCTGGCTTTAGGAACACGCCAGATGTTCTTTTTTATTGTCAACGGTTCAAAGTTATGAATTTGCTAAGCAATCAGTATTCATAATCAGATCAATAATTCCACCGGCTTCAGTCCCAAAACAACTTTATGTCTAAACGCCTAGGATATTGAGTACATATTTATATCAGAGAAATTTCATAAATCCTTCTTTGTATGGCATCAAGCCATCACCACTGATTCTTTCAAATGTACTCTTTTATAAACTGCGAAGACATGATGCCGGTTAGACGTAGGGGTAAACGTTGACTGAGTCACCCGTGTTTGCATTTCTGGCTTTCAGTGTCCCAAATCTGACAATGGATACAGCGTGATATCTTTGCACACGAAAGTAATTTACACATGTCTTTCACAATTTCTCAAATTCTATAGTATTATAACATTCAAATGGTGCATTTTGCTTTGAATATAAGGCTGCATAATGTCCGCCATGTCAACATGCATATGGAACGCAATATTGGAAGCTCGTTTTTTCGATGTAAAGTAAACTAAGTGCAGCTGAATATTTGTTGATCAAAGCAACATCGTAAATTAAACAATGAAGCAACTGCAAATGATATCAGATGTCATTAATGAACTGTTGCAGGCGGTGGTCGTCAGGCATTACCTGGGTATGCGACATTTCTATCTAACTGGGAAAACCAGTACACAAACTGCAGAGTTTAAGCAGTTCAAATATCACACAACGTTGACACAAATGCTATATATGTGCAATATCGTATATTTCTATTTAAACATATGGCTGCAGCATAAAGCGTAGTATGTATATGATTATGCATTAGTATGTATATGATTTATTCACAACTAGTGATCAATTGTTCTCGACCGTTCGGTATTCCGAATCCTTGATAGAGGTATTTCATCAGTCTCTAGTAATGATATTACTACTCCTAATTACATGGAATAAGGTTAAAGAGTGTCGATTTCTTTCCAAATGAACAAGCTCAAGAAAAACAAATTAACGCAACCGACTGAACACTTAAAGAGATAACATAGCATAGGGTAAATGGTAAGACAAAAAGCAGCTTGAGGTTATCCGCATTATTCCCATGTCAGGTGTATGTGGGTGATGGGACACAATCGTTAACGATTTATATCCTATATGCAACGTTTCGGTAACCTTAAGTTGACATTAATTTAAGCTATCAGTGAATTTAAGTACTTTCTTTACACTTTATGCATTAAACATAAGATGATGGTTGAGAGGTTGGAGTAGGTAATAAATAATCGAAACTTCCGCGAAGTATAGATAGCTGGAAGCAAACTGTAAGTTTTTGTCAAATATTAACCAATACTGCTGCTATCTGATAAGTATCTAACTTAAATTATGATGATGATATGCGGAATAAACATTTACTGCGCAATTCAATGCAAAGTTGAATTATCTACACAACACTAATGACAACCATATTATGCCCTGGTAATAATTCAATTTTGCACCATTTGCATTAAGAGTAATCAATCAGGTGAAAACGAAAATCATTCGGTGACGCGGGAATGCCTAGAGTAAGCCCTCGACACAAACATGTCACCCAGATTACATATGGATAGGTAGTTTATTGACATGATACTTATCGTTTTGCATGGTGTTTTCAGTACATTTATGTCGGCCAATATCCACAGTGTACTGCTAAAGTGAAGTCACTATATATATATATATATATATATATATATATATATATATATATATATATATATATATATATATATATATATATATATATATATATAGATATATATATATATATATATATATATATATATATATATATATATATATATATATAAATATATCATATATATACCTATATGTCAGAGAATATCCATTCATGATATACCTACTGTCCCACGTTCATGATTTCCCACGTATGATTTTATGTCGGGTGTTGGGCTGCTGTACGTAGCGTTTTTAGTCGATTCCTTGGTTGTATGCCAGTCCAATTATTTGACCGAATCGAGACTTGGCTTTCCGTTTAGGGCGCTTAATCACCCAGGGCTATCTTTCTCTGCGATAATGTCTTAAAAGCTGAGTCAAGCACGACTGTCGGCGGTACTGACCTTGTACTAGTCACTGGATTATTACCGAGTAATGAAATCAGTAATTACCGTCGCAACGCTAAAGGCGTAATGACGATACGTGAACAGAAGGCACGCTGTGGGTTGTTCACACGGTTTTGACGTACATATTCGTCGTAGCAACTTTGTCTGTGCCTGGAAATCTGTTGATAACACTTGGGGAGTAACAACCAGATGGTGGATTTGTCGTTTTAAATTTTCTTTATCCTCATTATCACACACACCTACACCAACACACACACCCACACACACACACACACACACACACACACACACCCACACACACACACACACACACACACACACACACACACACACACACACACACACACACACACACACACACACACATACACACGCACGCACACACACACAAACACACACTTACATCATGAATGCATGCCATGATCTCATCATATAATATTTATGTAAAATAGTGAAAAATGCAATTCACATGCAAATGTTATTTTAATCAGTAAATAACGAAATGACATCGCAAACAGTTCCCCAGGCTTAGTGACATTCAGTGAATAGATGAGCATTTATGAATGTGTGGCAGCACAAGCGATAATATAGAAAGCTAGAAAAAAGGGAATCAGGGAACGGATCTCAGCTGCGTAGTTATAAAAGCAAGTATGCCAAACAAAATCCTTTCAAAGAATGAATGAAAACACGATTATCAGATAGGTCGTTATATAAACGTTCACGAACGGCAAAGAAACAGCGATTAACTGCGACACTCCCAATAACTATAATTATTGTGCAGAAAACTTTGGCTTGCATTGTTGTTTCATACCTATATTTTGATTAATAGCTATATAGTTCACTAGCACGCCGACGTAACAAGGCTTTATGAGGTATCATGGTTATAGGTCTCCACATGACATTAAATCCGTTACTCACATCTTGTAACGAACCATTTCATAATAGGTCATAGCATCTAAGTAACCTAATTACCTAAGAGCATATTAATCCCGACTGATGTATTCAGCCAACTACACTGGATGTATTCACGGATAATAACATTGTAGATGTTCCTTAATCATCTTATTCTGCTCAGGATAAAATAATTATGGCATAAATCTCGATGCCTTAATTCGGCCCTTGTTTCGGAAAGGCACATTCTAGTGCCGAAAGCGCTTCGCTCTGCTCATGTTGTAAAGATAATGGGAGCTCACCCGTTGAAACCAATAACCGTGACTATATATACATATTATATCGTTTTCATATTTTGGAAAAGACTAAAAAATTTAAAGACTTTATAAATTTTTATCACCATATTTCATTCCTTGAATTATATTTTTCCACAGATAAATATGGTGATCAGACAGAGTAATAGCTTCGCCAGCGTAATTAGATCACTATGATATAATTATGCAACACATATTGATATGTGTGTCTAATGTGTTTCGAAGAATATGTCATCCTGTTAAAAAGCATGTTGGCATTATGATTACTAACCTAAAGCAATACCAAAATAGGTTCAAAGAATAGTTTTTGCCCATTGTACTCAATAAATATGTTGAAAACATTGAGCATGGAACAACATTACAAGCACACGCAAATGGAAAGGTGGCTGGGATTAAAGCACATCCCCATTTCGGTAATTGTCGCCCTCTGGGTTCTTGCAATACGCTGTACTGCTAATCAAATTCACGTACCTACTGGAGGTTGGCCTTTACAAGTGTCAAAGCACGCTGGCTATTTATGGGTTGGTGATAATAATGCGACTAATCGTAATCAAATCCGCAGAGCAGCTCAGGTTTTAGCGCACTCAAAAGCTCTGATGGCGGAATTAGAACTAATCCGGTGGAGGAAGCCGCTTTTACTAGGCATCTAGAATTCAAAGCGGCTGGTAAAACCGTACATCATGCAGTTATTTGTGTGTATAATTAGTATTGCTTATCACACAGCCTCAAATCAAAGACCACGCAATAATGTTGACTTAGTAATATATTCCGGTGCGGTAAATCACTTTAGTCTTTTTGTTTTACCATTCTGATATCTGAATGACATATCAACTAGTCGTCTTCCCTTTGAAGCAAATGTTTTATCGGTTGACGTGCGCTATCTGCACGATTCATGTGAGCTGTTGGGTGATAACAGAATTATCTTTCGAGCTCTGAAAAATACAGTGAATGAACATATTACGTTTAGGTTCTATCTAGCGACGAAATGTCCAAGAAGAACTTTCTAAATAGATATTGCGTTACCTGATCATTCTTACTTATGTTTAATACAAGGTCGTGCATATCGCCGACAGGATCGTTATTCGATGTACGCATGCTGCCCTGTATTGTCGGTTATATCGTGTATTTCAACAACTCTGTGCGAGCTTGATGTCTTTTATTGCAAGGTATGTCAATCACTGGCATGTCGTTCATATACGTCTCAATCGGTTGGTATACACTTAACGAGCGTGTGTTTAACAGGAAGTGCCAGCGCTAAAATACTGTAAAGAAAGCGGCTCCGAATACTCTTATCCATGCCAAACAGTCGTATGTATATATATATATATATAGATATAGAGATATATATATATAGAGAGATATATATATATATATATATATATATATATAGAGATATATATATATATATATATATATATAGATATATATATAGAGATAGAGAGATATAGATATATATATATATATATATATATACATATATATATATATCTCATATATATATATATATATATATGTATATATATATATGTATATATATATATATATTTATATATATATTTATATATATATATATATATATATATGTATATATATATATATGTGATATGTGTATATATTTATGTATATATATATCATATATATAACTATATATATATATATATATATATGCGAGAGAGAGAGAGAGAGAGAGAGAGAGAGAGAGAGAGAGAGAGAGAGAGAGAGAGAGAGAGAGAGAGAGAGAGAGAGAGAGAGAGAGAGAGAGAGAGAGAGAGAGAGAGCTCTGATTAATCGTATAAAAATTTAACGAAACCATACGGCGAGTACAATCTTATTTACTGGATGATATCGAGAGAAGTTGTTTTAGGCTACTAATGCTCTCTGCTTGATTACTTTTGGAGCACTGCTATGGTTTTCTCAACACGTCATGAGCTAGAGCTTCTACACATGCAATCCCGTTATCGGTCAAGGCGTTGAAATATTCATCATGAGGGAATTGCAGACGACTTCCATAGACCTGATCGTGTTTATATGCTGTACCAATACTTTCAGTCAACATGTGGTAAATATTGCACTTATCACAAAGCGAAAAAACCCGTTACTATGAAATTATCTTTTTATCATTCATAGCGTTCTTTGGTGTTTGTTCCCCAGTGAATTGTTTGCATACATTGCCCTGCTCTGTACCCTCCTGGCAGCTATATGGCATGTTGATCGTGGGCTTTTACTACGTCTGATTATCTGGCAGGATCATTTATAGATTGGCTCCGACTCATTGTGATACGTTAGCCTTTCCTTTTCAAATGGTAAAGTGCACGATGACAAATTCAAATATTAACTAATCGAACGTTGCTGTAACCATGGTAACGAAAACACTTATGTGCGCATCGATATTTGACGTATGTGTCACAATAAAAAACACTCCTTTTTACGGTTAGGACTTTAGGTTCACTTTTATATAAAAAAGACGGTCACCGGCGCCGTTAATGGATGGACAAGCTAACAGACGATATTGGTGATGGATTAGCTAAATCGCAATTTCTGTCATATATGTTGGCAAAATACTGACGGAACACCATCTTTGTTGGTCACTTTTTCGCCACGCTTAAACAACGAAATAGTGTAGTGTAAACAAGATGGATCGTTTGGTGTTGGTATAGCGCATAACGGCAGTGTACCTTACATTAGGGGGACACTTAATAAGCTGGTGGGTCTTTATGCATCCAACACAATTGACCAAATAACACTGAACGAGGTTAATTAAGCAAATATAAGATGTGCATCCCTGAAAATGAAACACTGACAAATGGATAATGATTGCTGTAAATTGAGAATTGTCTTGGTCTGGTCTTGTGCGATGTGTTTCCACTCTCCTAGCATTATGTAGGCTGATCATGCCTATAACTACACATCATCAGAATCCTACCAAGCAATCGAATCATTGCCATCCAACGGAAACTCGTGCAAGCACCCACTGTTATTAGTCACTGTGACTTTGACGACGGGCTTTGTACTCCCTCAGGCGGCTGGAGGAGTCGTGCGCTCTTCACTGCTGTTCGGTATTGTTGACAAGGGATCACATCATTTCCACTCAGGGAGTCTTCAAACGAGTTACGGTACTCGCATTTCATCCCGAGTTAGTTCCCTCGATAATTTCACAGATTCAAAATACTACATCGCATTGATATTTTGATTCATTAGAACCTGCTAAGTGGCCTAATTACTTTCGTATTTAGCCGATGGACACATAATCCTTGGCAAGCAATTGTTGTAACATTTACTAGCTAGTTTTTATTGTGGAAATATCATCACTAACGCATCAGTTGTTGCTAAACACATTGACCCTGGACACAAGGGTGCTCTGCTCAGTCTCGGTGGACTTTTTCGGCTGAAGTGCTGCAAGTTTTGTTAACAACTAATTTCTCTCGACGGGAATCCCTATCATGATATCACGTATCAGCGCACAATGGAGCGATGCCTCCGATGCATGAGTCTCGCGCTCATTGTGTAAAAGAATATTTACATGAAACATTAATCTTCTGAATGACGGCGTATAATACACCAGAGACTTCTTTGCAAATGTTTCCAGCCTGCGCGGTGTGATAGGTTTATTCTGAGCCCCCCCAAAAAAACAGAACAGAGCAGCGCGTAGCGGTATCTTATGTCCAGTGGCGCAAGCTAGGTTTGATGCTCCCGCTGATCGCTGTACTATATGATGATATTGTATAAGCCTTACAGGGTGGTGTTATGAACGTCCCATCACAACTTAATCCAACACAATCCACAATACCAATCATACAACTTGAAGGTGTAAAACCTGAAGCCCTTTGGTTATGTCATATGAAATGGTAAAGAACATTGGACATAGACTACCCCCGATCGACATATTCACTGGACTTGGACTACCTTATCGATTGCATACGTTGCGGCAGTAATAATGAGTACATGGCAACATGGTTATCTGGTCGCCAAGACAGGTATAAAACTGCACCCACACCTATTTAAAATTAATGCTTTTAAATCAATCTCTCCTCTCCCCTTTTAATCCACCTTCTCATGTACACTCACCGTCCAGATCAGACAGCTCCCATTGGCCCAGCAAACTCCCGGAGGGGGGGGGGGGGTGGGGGTGGCACTTGGCCTTATTCTGGATAGGGGTGCGCCGCGGGACCTCGACAACCCGAACCCGTCGTACAAGGTCAAAATGGCCAAAAGCATACCCCGTCGTACAAGGTATTATGCAAACGTATAACCCGTCGTACAGATTGGAGCTGAAAAACATACCCCGTAGTACAAGTATGAGGCCCAAAAACCCGTCATACAAGTCGAGAGGCCGAAAAAACATACCCCGTCGCGCGGCACATATATACTACCTCTATACACTTAAGTGCCCCCCCCCCCCCCCCCCCCCCCCACGGAGCAAACTACCCTGTGTACGTAGAGATAGAGCAACTTAGTCAAGAAGGAAATCACGTCTACATTTAAAATGGAGTTATATCCGGATGCATGGGCTCAACACATCTCTCTCCAACATTTACACAAAAGCTCCATCTAAAAAGTATTCAAGTATACCGGACAGTAACAAAGCTCATGATATTTTTCTAAAACAAACGCCTGGATTTCGTGCTGCTCATTCAACCATATCGAGTGGGTATCGTTTATCATCGCTGATAGTCTTTGAGAAAATTACTTCACGCGCCGATACATGCTCTAATAATGGACCTTTCCCTCTGCCCGTTTGCAGGCGGGATATTGCGGCGGGAAAGGCTTGTTGCGGGAGACTGGACATGGCGGGATATATATATGTATATATATATATATATATATATATATATATATATATATATATATATATATATATATATATATATATATATATATATATATAGATCTATATATATATATATATATATATATATATATATATATATATATATATATATATATATATATATATATATATATATATATATATATATATACACTTATCGGTCGAATGTTGCCTATTTGAAGTAAACGAGACATGTCTGTCTATCCAACCCCCATCCCACAGTATTAATATGAGTGGATATGAATCCATCCTCTGATATTGCAGGTGCTGTGATTGTTCTAACTGTACCCAATGGTTGCAACAATAGTATAATGCATAACCAGGATTGCTTTTTACGAGATGTTAAGATGCATGGAGGTCGTTTAGTTTGATCAGTGGTCGAAAGATTAAATTGTTATTTAAAATCCCAGCCAACCCCCTAATGCATCTGTCATATCCTATCTAAACACACTAAAAATTTGACATATTTCAAATATGATCTAGCGTCTAAGAGGGTTGTCATCGCATACCATCAGCAGCTATACCTAGTTACTACAAGCGAATAATTGACAACACCCAATGGACAATTGATGAGACCAGGTGATCCAAATAAACTGCATTGTCGGCGGTTCTTGATACCGCTGTGTCCATGATTGCCCGATTGGTTGAACATCTTATATCAATCTCATTTAAGTATAATAAATTATGCTCAGATGGAATTTATTTTAGCCGTATTGATATCTCGATACGAAATCGCCAAATACCATCCTTACCCATCCACGGTAACCGCTTACCTGTCCGCCATGTCGTGCCCTTTAATATAGATAACTTATACTCACCCTTCTACTCTACGCCTTTGCAAATCTAGTGGCATTTAAACATTTTGTAACAATAGCTTTGTTTTGCTTGTTTGCTCTTCAATTTTGGCTACATAATGCATGTAAGGTCTCCTGGCAGATCACACTGCACTTGGGAACGTTTTATAAATCATCCGACGATTGAACAATGCTTTGGATTAATATCTCAGCCGTGAACAATTAACGCTTACAAAATGAAACACAAAACGCCACCAGAGCCTCTAGAATCCGACAAAATGAAAGAAAGGTCCCGATAATGACAAAAAGTCAAGCGCAAGATAGAAGCAGACGAGGGACAATTATACTTGGGTGACGCATTCATGATGGATCACCTCCTGTGGGATTTGTTTGCAGGCTTCTCTGTCACCGTGATTGAAAGATGCAATATCAAGTGTAAAAATCATGGATGTTTCGGTGTTTGGATAGAGCACGAATGCTTATGAGGGCCCTCGCTAGGGGGACATATACTTAACGTCATATCCACCGCGATGTTTCTAGATCACTGCATTCTATAAACAGCAGCATCCAAATTAGCAGTACCCAGATATCATATACACCATCAAGCATTGCATTTGTTCATTTAGGTGCTTTAAGATACCCGTGTCCTGGCACACACACACATATATATATATATATATATATATATATATATATATATATATATATATATATATATATATATATATATATATATATATATATATATATATATATATAGATATATATATATATATATATATATATATATATATCTATATATATATATATATATATATATATATATCTATATATATATATATATCTATATATCTATATATATATATATATATATATATATATATGTATAGAATACGTGACATTGACGCATGATATACCACTGGTACAAAAACGTTGGTTACAAATAACTTCCTTTCTCAAGCAGAGATATCTGCGGGTGAAACATCAGTAGACGTAATTATAGAACAGAGGTGTGACGGACAACTTGAAACTAATGGCCCTCTACATATCCGTTCTTCTGTCATCGTTATAATGAAGCAGGTGTGTGCATCAGGAACTGTACTCTTCGATTCTTTTGCAGCTAGAAGCACACGTGAGAAGACGCAAGGCAAAAGGGATACGAATATTGAAAAAAATCACATAAGCAAATAGTGATGTTTCACTTGATGAACCTTTGGCAGCATCATATTTGTATTGATCAAGGTTGTTTACATGGGGGGATTTTATCGCCTCACAATCCAAATAGATGGTGAATATATATATATATATATATATATATATATATATATATATATATATATATATATATATATATATATATATATATATATATATATATATATATATATATATATATATATATATATATATATATATATATATATATATATATATATATATATATATATATCTATATATATATATATATATATATATATATATATATTGTGTCAATCTTTGGATTTCTACAAGTTAGATATATATATATATATAATCTATATATATATATATATATCATATGATATATATATAATTATATCATATGTTATAATATACATATACATATAATATATATATATTTTTATATATATATACATATATATATATATGCATCTCTCTATCTCTCTATATATATATATCTCTATATATATATATATATATTTATATATATATATCTATATACATATATATCTCATTCATAGATACTGCGTCCGATATAATGTTTATGGGTATTGTCTTTGGATTTCTACAAGCTTACTTTGCATCAAAATATATGTATCATATGTTGAATATAGCATATGCAGATTTTACCTGGCACACTCTCATTCATAGATACTCAGTTAGTTTGATTTATCATTACAGCGGCTGTACTATACAGAAATGATGTCCTCGGGTTGCAGCTGCTGTATAATTAACTCTTAATATAACGCCAGATGCACCAGCATGTCTATAGTTTACAGCATCGTTATTGATAACTAACGTCATAACTTGAAATTTCCTCAGTACGATACTAAAAGCACACGATATTATATCAACGGGGTGCTGGTAATATTGAAGGAACAATACTAAATGGAACGTCGCCGAAATATAGTTAGATCAATTGTAAAAAGACTTTCCCCTTTTTCGATATGGAAAATTCCGTGAAAGATAGTTTGACCATTATTGAAATATGCGCATTGCCAGCGTCGTGCATACAACTGCAAGTAAAATGCAGGCTGCATTATTAATGCTTACCTGATGTATATTGCGTCTGTCAGAATACGGCCGGGTCTATTCGTACGTGAAAAAGTAATCTTCACTTTCGGGCATGGTAGTATGATTTAAAGTCATCTACATTTAGATGATTATATACTCACAAGGCAATTGACTTTGGCTGATCTTCATCGCGTTGATACGACTATCTTTGTACTTTCCCTGGGTGTGAATGCCAACCTGACTACTCGTTGTCACTCGATGCATTTCCAACCAAAAACATGGTCTGGTATGGGTGTTTCATGGATACATCTAGCCTGGTGACGTAAGTCGGTCTTATTGCTATTGACTTCTATATCAGGCAATCAACGGGTGTGTAGCTTACACGAAAAAGAATATTTTGTGCATGATTTTGACTGTTCTATCAGAGATGGTTTGACGATTCTTCGTAGGGTACTCAAGCTTGTTAGGATCACAGTTTTGACATAATCTGTCTCGTCAGGTATCTTACGGGTATCTCTTTTTATATGCAAGCTGGCTGACTATATTTGTGGGTATAATAGAAATGTTTGTCTTGATTCACTATCATGCTGTTATTGGTCATCTTATACGCCAATCGTACTTATGTCGGAGTTGGTTGGCGGGTGAAATCCCTTAATTGTTTCCAGTTTTAGGTGTCGAGTTTATATATTTGCAAATGTCTGGGCAAGCAGTATGCCTTCTTGTCACTCACTCAAGCCCAGTGTTACTTATGAGATCGTCTAAAACTTTAAACCAAGGACACCGGAAGTGTTGTGATAATACATTCAGAAGAGGCGGGTTATGTGCTTGGTTTTCGTCATGCATATTAATGGCTTCTGTGGATGCTTCGATGCCTTCTATGTATGGGAAGTGTGTGCAAGGTAAGGATTACCAATATTGCGTCCATTGAAAGTAAGTGTATATGTTCAAGCTGACAAATTGAATTGGTGACGGGCTATTCAGACCTTAATTGCACTATGGGAACGCAATCATAGATATTGTCATACCGCTGCATTCATGAAATTGCTCGCTGCATCTGCCGTCCGATGATTTGCCAGGGCATATAAATAACAGGCGCTGGAAGGTTAATGTTATTTATATTTCCTTAAGTGGGCAGTTAGTTGAATCACTCCAATGATATGCCAGACTTACATCCTTTACAGTACTTCATGTTCATATTCTATGCTAAACAACATAAATGCTACACATAAATGGCGTCCATATACCTCAGCATGGTTTTCACTTTATGGTCACTTCAAGGGAATGTGCATATTGCGTGCGTAGAATGTTGAAGTGAATGCTATTGCTCAAGCGATGTAATAGCCTACTTGTATAGAATACGTGACATTGACGCATGATATACCACTGGTACAAAACGTTGGTTACAAATAACTTCCTTTCTCAAGCAGAGATATCTGCGGGTGAACATCAGTAGACGTAATTATAGAACAGAGGTGTGACGGACAACTTGAACTAATGGCCCTCTACATATCCGTTCTTCTGTCATCGTTATAATGAAGCAGGTGTGTGCAGCAGGAACTGTACTCTTCGATTCTTTTGCAGCTAGAAACACACGTAAAAAGACGCAAGGCAAATTTGTGTGTAACGAATATTGAAAAAAATCACATAAGCAAATAGTGATGTTTCACTTGATGAACCTTTGGCAGCATCATATTTGTATTGATCAAGGTTGTCTACACGGGGGATTTTATCGCCTCACAATCCAAATAGATGGTTGAATATTGTCTAAGAGGAGGTTAGGAGGTGGGCATTTCCGTGATAATTGCAACAATAAAGTATTACGGCAATCATCAAAAGCTCACCAGAAATGACGCATAATCTGATCATCACTCATTCTCCGGTCTCTGAAATTAATTTAAACACTAGGGATTAAAATCGCTCTCAACAACGGGACGACACCGTGATGGCGGAGCATGAGGGTGGTTGTGATGCACAGACTGTATGATAACATGTGGAATACCATTGTAAGAAACCACGAACAAACCATGCTCAATCGTAATATGTGGCTAATGATTTGTATATCGTCATGATAAAAACCATACAGAACTACAAATTAAAATAATTGAACACAAGCCTTTTAAAACTTTCACCCCAACGTAACATTTGTGATAGTAGGGGGTGGTTCATCTGATGCATTTAGTGTCTTATCAATGTGCTAGTAAGAGGAAGAGGTCCCGCTTGGGGTGACCTCAGACGCAATTTTGCGGGTAACCTTAATTTATGGCCTGGGAATTTCATCTTACCTTGAGGGGAATTAGTAAACGAATGTTGAGCCGAAAACGATAGCGGACAGTATTGGCCTTGGGCTATTCACCTTTTTATCCTCGAGTAATGAAATCATCAATTGCAATTGCAATACTAATATCGCTGGTCTGCTGAACTGTAGTTGGTTAACGTATTTTGGATTCACATTCTCTGTTAGTAGAGTGGTGTGTTTAGAAAAACCTTAGTCAAAAGTGCTTAAATTAGTCTAGATTATGTGCAGCATTGTATAACCACTACACTCATCACTACATCTTATTGCATATATTTAATTAGGCCGAACGTTGATACAAAGGAACATAAACTCATTTTTAAATTTGGTGTCTAGCGTTGTGACCATACCACCCCCGACCCCCCACCCCCAGCATGATATGATCAAGAAGAACAATCAAGCAATTGGCAATATTCAACGCCATTAACATAGTATGATGATTCACGCTTAGCAAAATTACACTGTTGCGCAGCCATACTTTATCATTGTCACTGTTTTCTTGATCACTTTGTTTCTGCTTTGAATCTGTTGTCGAATAGAGTTACACCGCATAAACGACCCACATATAAATTTAAACGAATGCACTAGAACCAGCATGTTACTCTTCGTTGCATTAGAAATATTCGAAATTGACTTGTATTCAGTCCTTACGAATTGAAATGAATTCCAACAGGAATATAATTACCTGCTCTACCTGTGGTATATATGATATAATTATTGCTCTTCGAACAGAAAAGGCTAAACAGTGAGTGAAATGCAAGTAGTTGCCAATTATGAATACATTGTTTTTATCAACTGTACAGTGTTTTATCGTTACCTATGATGTGCATTTTGTGCTTCTGTTCGGTTCAGACAAAAGGGAAAAACAACATGCAACCATACAGGAATTATAAAGTTATCACACAGAATCACAAACGAATGCTTCCAACATTTTCAAGAGATGGGAATTGCGTTGTAGATGATGTTCCTGTCACAGCATCAACGTAATTTGCCCGTTGACAAATTGGAATTCGTACACCCCCTATATCACTCAAAAAACCCTACAACACTGTTTCCACACCCCTGTTCACCATCAAAACAACCTAGAATGCTACTGATACACCCTGCTTTATCACTCACATGCCCTATTGCTTCCGCCATACACCAAAAATTACTCATTCGCAAACAATACTACAGCCGTACGCCACACATACACTTAATTACATCCCACATAACTCTCTACACCACCCATACACCCCACTACAGCAGTCAATCACCCCGTTACACCACACATGCATACACAACTCATTGCATCACGTAAACACTGTGCTATACCATCCATACTCTCCTGCAACACATTCATACACTCTATTTTACCACTACATAATTCATACACAATGCTTCATCATAAACACAACCCATTACACGACGAATACAATCCAGTTCATCGTTCACTATCCAAACTACACTGCATCCACCACCCATACCACCACTGCTACATCCCTTTACTAAATATGCACCCGACTAAACCTCAAAACACCAATAACATAATTCATAAACTCCATTGCATTAACACATATGGTCAAAAACACCCCTCTAAATCCCCACTGTACCCATTATCCCAGTTCATGTTTTCAAACTACGTGCGTGAGGTGTGTAAGAAAAGCATCTGATCGACAACCGGCAATTTGAAAACCAAAACGCGCAGTAACATTAGCGCATGTGCGTTTGATCCATTCGCCGTGGCACATTGTCTGCCGAACGATTTTAGCCTCTCAGATGTCATCTGGTGATGGACAGCAGCTTTACAACTTGAACCCCGCCTCTAGCGCATCTCCTTATATATATATATATGTCTATTTATATATATATATATATATATATATATATATATATAATTATTATATATATGTATATATATATATATATATATATTTATATATATATATATATAATATATATGTATATTTATATATATATATATATTTATATATTATATACTTATATATATTTATTATATCTGCATCTATATATATATATATATATATATATAAATATATATATATATATATTTATATGTAGATATATATATATATATATAAATATATACATATAAATATAATATATATATATATATATATTCATACGTGCATATATATGTATGCATAAACATATATATATATGTATATAAATAAATTTATATATATATATACTTTTATATATATAAATATATATATATATTTATATATATATATAATAATATATATATATGTATGTATATATATATATATATATATATCTATATATATATATCTATATATATATATATATATATATATATATATATATATATATATATATATATATCGAAAGAGCGTAAAGCAAAGATGTTTTTAAACTATTAGTTGGCCATGTCCACTACGCTGCTGATTTGCCTGCGCAATTATCTGCATTAAGAAACCGATCATTGGACGGCAAAGGGCGAATATATTCATTGGCAGCCCAACTCAATTGAGCATATCGTAACATATGCAACGTGTCATTACAATTCCATCGAAGTACACATTATCACGTCGCCGGCATAAGCAGGATTATCACTGATAGGTTGATTTTATACATGCATTGTGATTAATTGCTGTTTGTCATAATTGTGTTAAGTGGAAAGGAAAACGACTGGACAGTGAATGCATGATATTAATGAATTGGCCTAAAACTACGATATGCAACTAGTCCCAGCGTTGCTTATTTGGCTGGGCAGCGTTTCAGGGAAGCAATAAACTGAAGCAGAGTCGATTATTGAATACACCATCTCTTCTGCCTTTATCCTTATTGTCGCTTTTGTGGTGGAAAGGAAAATAACGATATTTGGCTGTCGTGAAATACGTCGGCTATCACCATGAATACATTTACTCTTTAGAAGCCACACTCTAATTGGTCGTTTATTTCAATACTCGGACATTTCTATCAAATGATGTCAAGCGAGACATTGCGGGGCGTTATGTAAGGTGTCTGCTCTAACTGCAGGCCTTCCGTCAACAATCATAGCATAAACATATAGACGGTACATCATGCCTTCTAGATTCAAAATATTCTTCCATAAAACTGGAAGTACTGACAGGGACATATAAGTTAATTCGTTATTTGATATTCCAGCAGAGGGGATTCTCAACATGCTTTCAACAGCGGGTGTGTGTCTGAGGGGCCAAGTAAAGCACTATTACCTTTCATAACTGTCGCGGTATCACCTCGTCATGTTGTAAAAATGAATATTTAGTTTCGTTATGATAATCAAACGAGACACGGCTTGTTTATTTTCGGCAATTAATAACTGAATTATTATGATTGATTAAGTAAATTGATTAGCTTACGTTTTGTAATAATAAAATTGTCAGCGCCGACAACCTGGAATATATCCACTCACACGTTCCCTTAATATTTAAATACCAACTTCGGCGTTCATTAGGAACAAAGAGCCTTCATGTAATATTTTGATAGGAAACTATATGCGTACGACCACCATTATCAAGGCAATTGTTTTACATCTTGGCCACATGTGATAAACATCTATCACACAAACTACTACATGCATGAAAGATGTATAGCAGAGTGGCATCTCAGAATACCGCACCATAATATTTCCACAACACAGAGCAAAATAATCGATTTAACACGGGTTCCCTGTGTTGTGACTTTAAAAGCTGCGTATTTCAACACTGTATCACAAAGCATATGATTTTAACTTGCCGATAAGAAAAATATACGTGACCGAAGAGGCTTCCGCAATCCGTTAGAACTGTTATTGAATCAATATAGCAGTGCCATTAACCGAGCTCGTCTAGTGCTAATGGAGAAACACGAAAAGTCAGTTCTACACACCTGCGCCAAGAGATTCAACTAAGAGCCTGTTACTTTTTCTTCAATTAAACTGCGTCGCCACTGCAATTAAAGCCATCACGTGATAGCCACGGTTTGTACACAGACCATTATGGCATAGTACTAGTGAAGTTGTGGTTTACTATCACAGGTAGAATTATCCCTTCGACCATGCAAGTTTTCAGTCCGATTGGACCCATATGATGCTTACGTTTGCAGCATATATTTCAGTGAAGCAATAACGATTGTAATTCTCTGTGAATCTGTAGTACGATTGTACTTTCAATCGAACTATTTAGGCAGTAATAAGTATGACTGTACTTTCAATCGAACTATTTAGGCAGTAATAAGCCTACCATATTCATCCTATAGCAACTACATAGCTGATTATAAAGCAGCATCTGCCTATAAATATTTGGAAATCTAACTTCCACACACAAAAGATGCGGACACTAGATATTTGTCACTTTTTGTGAGAATGTAACAGAATCATCTTGCGATATGTGGTTTCGGCTCAAAACGGGAATACTAGCTTTTTTTTTTATATCGGACGCCAAAACGCTAATAATATAAGCCTATGCAAGCATGAGATACATTGACAACTTGCCTCTATGAGTATATTCAACATTTTGGAAGTGCATGTAAAAAAATGTTGCCCGATGAATCGATGCATGTATTATTCGCTGGTGTGTAGATGGTACGACCGACAGGAACTTACTAATTACTTCCCTTTATTTAAATGCATATATATCTTTACATCAAATATCATTAACGCATCACTATTTCGTGATCATAGCAAACAATACCACAAATTATATATTGGATAATATTGAAATAAACGTTAAATAATCATAATAAAATTGACCGACAGATCCACTAGCGTACACACGCTTGCCATTGAGAAATACTGCTGTCCGCTGATGTAACAGTTGTATAGTTGTATTTCTTTTATGCAACCGGCTGCGAATGCTAACTGTTGGGTTGTCTACCTGTATGTGTTGCGTGTCGGATTATTGATGCGGATTAAATGATGAGGGTCATCTCCTGTGAAAGGTAGTGCTTAGCGAATCCCAAACGGAAGTAATTAAGTTAATGATGACGGCCATTGTTTGCCATATCTTTAGAGATGGCTGGAATCTTCACCTAATTGAGTAGAACTAACAGTACGGGTTCACCCGGTCAATTCAATTATGGTGTACAATAGACAGCGAAAATAGCTTCTTTAATCATTTACAACGAGAAAATAATGACAAATGTTGTTTTGTAGTGGATATATGAGTAATTCACCACGTGTTCCCATCAGCCGAGAGGGCTCAGGGAACTGCCCTTTGATCACGTTTCCGCTTGATAACCATTTCCCCGACTATCTCTGGCTACCTGGAGTACTACTCATTTGCGTTGCGATGTTAACTGATGGAAGAGCAC
>CM067347.1:37849959-37877459 GCA_034190875.2 Urechis unicinctus | reverse complement strand
CTCCTCAGTCATCCATTTAGGTTGAAACGTTTTTCTCGACATGAGAGCAGATGCATTAAATTGCTTTAATTGATTGTTATTGCTCGCTTAAACGACAATCTACAATCCGGTGTACAGTGTTTTCTCTGCACGTTTCAAGCGGCCACAGCACCGATCACAGATACCAAGGGTTTCAGAACAGGTTTGTCCATCTGCCTTTTTCACCATCATTCACTGTGGCCTTATAGTGAACACATTGGTAAATGCACTCCTGAACACTCGAATTACTAAGTGAGGCAATTGCCATGGATTCCCTACATTTCCCTGCAGCAATGTGTACTTCCCCATCCCCTTCGCTTATCATGCCCACCTGAATTAGTTGGCACCCGGCCTGAATTAAATGCCACACCTCGGGGGTGTGATTGACTAACCAGAGTCAATAGGTTTTGTTTTCACTTTACTCATCAATCTATAATATGGGTTTGTTCTCATCCCTCAAATATTCATCACTCACTAGCCAACCAGAGGCCTCTATCACGGATATAAATTAATCACACGCATCTTCATCAACGATATACGCTTTCAGGCAAATACAATATATCATTATCTGTCCCACTACTGTTAGCTATAAGCCCGCATACAACTACATCTATCACATCACCATGTAGAAGATAAGGCATAATTTTATAAACCTTGAGTTGGGGACACTAAGGATTTCTATTATTTATGCCTTATATTAACTTTATATCAAGTTTGCCTATTGATGAGGTGGATGCATATTCAGATTTAACAATAACATCCATACCATCGCTATATTAAGGCACTTGACTGCATGTATGAAGTCACAATTATACTAATAAGCCAAATAACTAACATCCAAGCAAATTTTTGCATTTTATTGAATGTTTCAATGAGTGTAATACAAATATGCGCACGGCATTATACAAGATTATTGGTGACAAGATTCCCCGTTATGAGTCTTTCTCTGATTTCCATGCTATGTCTAGTGCTGGGGCTACCGTTTTCGTCACAAGATATTTATATATGCTTTAAACTGTTTTATACATTCTGATTGGAAAATCAATTAACATACGTAATATCATCTCCAAGTAACCACCATCATAACTACATAACATTGGCTAGTTTTCTTTATATAAACTATTTAATACCAGCGTCGGTTTTGGTTGAAAGCGTGAGCTCTACGACAAGAGCAACCACAATCACGGCAGCTGACTGGCGAAACTTTGCAATTATATCGATCAGTACTGTCTGCCTTGCAGACATAAAAAAACCAGGCAAGGATGAGGTGCCCTGCAAGGAGAATAACTGAATATTAATTCGTGTGGGCAAGGGCAACAACAAAACACGTGTAAGCAATGCATCACGTGTAAGCAAACCAGCAAGTGTCAGCAATGCATTAATGATCAGCAATGCAACAAGAGAATGATTCATACAGATAACGACCATCATATACCTCAATGGATGTGTTCCGGATTTATCTCATGTTTACTTTAGGAGCTCATATTAAGTATAAGTAAACAATATGAGTGATTGGCATCCCCCTTAACGCAGTTGCGTGGAAACAAAACATATGTCTTAATTACCTGGGATTCTGTGGCCTCTCCTCGCGCCAAGCAGTTGACTATGAATCACACTAACGAGTCAGCGTTGACTTAAACGTTACGATGCTGCGTACTGGACAAGTCAATTATACATTCTATGTTTCATCATTGCGTGAGGGAATTGGCTATTAAAAGGAAATTACGACATGTATCTTGGAAGCAACCACGACGTAAACTGAGTTATAATAACTACTGAAAATTTGTTGTTTGGCAAAGATCTTAGTTCAACGGATTATTTAAGCGCATCATATTAACAGGAACCTATTCAACGTAAATCGTTGCAAGGAAAAGCGCCACATCAATGTGTCACCCCTGAATAGCAAGAAGTCTATGATGGAAATATTACATGACACTACACATGATTAGTTTGACGAATGAAGGAAATTCTACTCTTTAACGGAAATCCATTTTTGTGCGATTTAATTGAATCAAAGTACGCAGCTCAAGGCATTATTATGTGTGTATTTTACGAAATTAACAAAAACTTGCTGATCTCTGATCTCTAATCATGGATTGCAATTAGTTGTAGATGCGTCAACTACGCCTAATGTATCACTCAGGAATGCTTCATTATATTGTACCCGTAGGCAGCCAAACATAGCTTCGTCATGCAACACAAACGGAGAATGTTATATGTATTGTTCCTTTGGCATGTTGATATATGGGCAAGGGAGACGCCATGGGGGTTGTGTGGGCACGGCGTGAGGTAAACGAAGGTTCACAACCTGATCATCAGCGGCTACATGTCATTTTGTTGGCGGAATCGTATAAGAGCAAGCTGCAATGCAGCTTATTAAGACCCGAGTGTGTGGTAGACGGGCCTTCGGCTATCTAGATTGAAAACGAGCAACCAAACCAATTCTTTTGCAAAATCGTAGCACCGCATTGTACTTTGAGGGCCATAGATTCTATAGATAATACGTCTTTTATTTGGTCTGACCCCTGGCAGGATTAAGATGATTGCCCTCGTTCGAAACACAACCGTCAAATGTAAGCACAGCACAAACTTCAGTTTAGACAATTTCGATCTACTGGCTGTGGGTTCGATCCTTAGGTGTGACAACCTGACTGGCTACTCGTGAATCGGAATATCACGTCAAACGGCGGTCCCATCTCTGAAAGGGGGTGTAAAAGATCTTCTGAGGACGACGTGCTCCCTGACAGTGACAACCCTTTACTACTAGTTGTACATAGCCGCTAAAAAAGCCTTAAATGCGAACAAACAAACAGTGTAGACAATACATAAAAGGAGGCGTTTTCTAACATTCACAAGGATATGTAATCGTGATTAAGGGCAATCATAGCGAATGGATAATGCTTCCTAGCATGTGGCGCACATTTTCTTATAACATCATAAATTGTGACTATAATGCATAATTTATCCGCAATGTTTTTAATCATTGATGATTTTATGTTAGCAACCACTTACAATGTTCTAAAGTGATATTCAAACGTAAATGACATATTACCCAAACGGCAATCATCTGGTATTGCATTAGTATTGCAATTGCTTAGTCAACACGTCAGCCCGCCGTCAGGCTCTGCATAATTCTCTCTTTATGTAGGCTTTTGCGTAGTTCTGATGCCTGTGCTTTTTTTGCACTTAATGCATTGAGTTAATATGTACAAAGATTTACGTGAGGCATATTATTACGGATTCCTTTCACTGTCAGTGCTGTGAACTTTTCTTATAAGATTACTCAGGAATGCAACATGTATCCCTATCTAGATGGTCTCGCTCTCGGTTGGATGGTGAAATGAGTTATTGCTATGTCTATCATAACATGGAAACTAGTGCAGCCAAATAAAATCATCTATGGTCACGAAAAGCTTAAATTATAATTGTTCGGAAGACCACACAGAAACAATGGAAACATAAGTGCGGAATGCGTGGGCAATCGCTCATCTGCATGGGAATATGACTATTGCGTGATGATCATACTATGACAACTATTGGTTGCCATCACCATGAATTCATTGTTTTTTAAATAAAAGAAATCCCGATGCTGAACATCATTATATTTACATGTGTTAGTGATATCGCAAGCTACTTCCTTTCGATATCATGTAATTAGACTGACGTTGTAAGGTTTGATAGGGCAAAGTGTTGACAGTCTCTTGCAGCGTAGATTATTTTATATAAACGTCCATTTGCTGCGCAGAGAAAGGCTACAATTTAAAACATTATGTCTCTCTCTGTAAACGTTAGTTATTACACCGACTGTGAATTCAGCCATTCACCCTTTACCGCATTTGTATCAAATTGCCACGGTTCTTATCGTCTATCGTCAAGCAACACAAATGTATGAAATGTTGTGACCCGTGAAATATTAGAACGTCAATCCGTCGTAAAATATTAAAATCTTCATGTGAATTACTTAAAATTGTCATAAGGAGAACCTTTTTCGAATTTGCAGACTATAAGGCGAGACAATGTGGTTACAAAGCTGCACCCATTCGTTGACACAAAAGTGAATGGTCTTCAAAAATACCGGTTTTACAATGTTTGACATGAAAATACTAAATCTTTACTATTTCAAACGTATTAATACATCGGAATAAATATTTGCAATTTATAACTACCTAATAGTTCAGATAATCCGTTCAGCAGTTGAAAAGAAATCGCATTGTGTGTCGATGGCTTTGGCCCCTTTTAGCGTTGGTTCCGGTTTTCGGCATCGATCCCGAATTTGCGGTAAAGAAAACCAGTTGGTGACTGTGTGAAGAGCAATAAGTTATAACAGGATGGAATTTGTATTAGGCTGTTACCAGTCTGTATATATTGTGACCTGTTAGGCTCATCATGGGTAGATATTCCGAACTAAAGAAACAATGTCATAAGGACACAAAATGAAGAAGATATGGATATGAATGACCGAGCACCATCTTCCGAATATGGCTCGTAATTTTTTAACAATATTTTACTATCTTATCATGGGTTGAGATTGGTCCTCCACTGATTTGCGTTCTTGTCAATAACGACCAGTGTGCAGTTGCTCTTGCTGCTTTGTTTCCTCACATATACAGAATATGTGTCAGACTGTGTTAGGTTTTGCATGCTGAAGGAATGTGCAGGGAATAATTGGGCTTTAGATCCCCTAACGGCTGTGGATAATGGCGATTATGATGCTTTAAAAACACACCGAGTGTAATCACTCACTAAGCACAACACCTCAACATATCATACAAGCTGCCAGAACGAGTCACCAAACAAAGCACAAAGATAAAATCTTATAAAGGGTGCACTGCATTCAACGAGATATATTAGTTCATATATTGCTCATCCCCATGTGTCATGATTATTCTGCCAGAGGCACACCTTTATTTAGATGTAGTGGTTTTGTTTATATAACGACGGCGGTTGCAGTGACAACCCTGAGAGTTACACCCTCACTGCTAGTCGTACATAGCCTACGTTGCTAAAAACGACTATAATTCGAACAAACAAGTAGCTCAGTCTCTCTCTTCCAAGCTCTCGCTCGGAACCAGGTGGCCCAAACGTCTGCAGGAGAAATCCAACAGCCAGGGCGTTTTCGAGCGTCAGAGAACTCGTTATCGTGTTGGACATTGAAAGAGAATATTAATCCAGTTTAGAATTAGTTTCTGCATATCAATCCTTACACCATGCGGTTGTCGACTCCATTTGCTTCAGTGCATCCGTTTTATTCTGCTATAACCTGAATAGTTCCCGAAGGAAGATAGAATTATCATTTATCTGTTATCATTCGGATGACTGTAGTACATGCACGATGAAAGCACCTTACCGCTGTCCGATATATTGCCATACCCATATACATATAATAAACCAATTGAGACCGTTCTATGTGCGGATGTTGCATCCTATGACATGCCGGAAGCATCCGTTTACCACGAAGAGCAACTCATTGCCATGAATCACGAAAGCTGCTGTCGCGGGAGGAGAATAAATTATTAATGATGCTGTGCTCGTCGTAAGCCTCCGCACTAGCGAGCAAGCTTTAACAGAATCACACAGGACTTACTGTGACACTACATCACGGACAAAACAACAGACGAATATTGAATGTCAATTGTTCAAGCCTAGGATTGAAATCATCCGAAATGCGAGTGTCGTACATGCCGCTACGATAAAAATGTCTACTGGTGCTAGGTGAACACAATTACTGTTAATCATTTTGATTATTATCATATAATAGTGCAAATGCTCTGAACGAGTGCTGCTAATAGACCGATTACAAATAAGATGTTAGCAAACTATCTGCATATGCTTGCATTCCTGGCTTTCAGTGCCATATGCCGGGTGAAGGATGTTTTGGGTAGCACACATTATTAATTAGCATTAGGACAATGCATCAAACATAGTGTGATGATCGCTGTCAAACGGTTGGTTCGGTATTAAATGTCAGCATGGAAACAGAACGAAATATTTGATGCTAGTTCGCGCATAAGAAGAACTATATGGTATTAATCACATATGCCCTGATGAATTTATCATCATTTCTTGATAATATAATATAATGTTTTATTTTCAAGTCACTTTAGACAACCATAGTGCAGCCGAATATTTGTCTATCAACAAATCAAAGGCGCATTGCCGAGAACACGTTTCCCGCATAAGATATACGCGACATAGACAGATCATCCCTAATTAAACGCTGCAGTAACTGCAGAGCGTCTCAGATTTACTTGCATTGGTTTTTGACTATAAATACGGCATGGAACATTACTATCTAACTAGGGAAAAATCAGTAAACAAGCCCATGAGTATAATCACAGTTCAACGACCGTGCAAAGTATCAACGAATTGCTATATATGGGAGATGTTCTGTATGTCTTTTAAAAACACAGGTCTCGAAAGAATGCATAGTATTTATTGATCTAGTCGTTTACTTGCAGTTTCAAACAGCTTGTCCAATTAGATTTCTCCTGATGACATGTATAGAAGCCCTTGTTGTAAATTAAGAAACCCATTTTTCCCTTCTTCGAGGATATGCATATTGGCCTGACAATTTGCCGGCATCAAAGACAATTTCTTTCGTGACAGGCTTCCTCGCAAGCTCTTTGGTTATGAAGCTTCTGCTTGAATGGAATAATCCGGTTCACGCCGAACGTGGGCGGTAAGGCGGGACTAAACCGATTTTATACTTCAAGGCTCCATTTCATTTAAACACGACATTTAGCAGATAACGATCATTTTTCAAATGCGCTTTCATTGCACGTGACTGAGTTAACCCAAAATCGCTTCCCAGCATACCAAACATCGTACCGATGTATATATTATCATTCATTATAACAACTTTGACTATTTGTGTATATGATATTATATTCGGTAACATCGCAGCCATACTCGGCCCCAGAGGTTAAATAAGATTCCATGTCCTATCATTTATGTCGATGGCGTTGTAAGCATATCATTCAGGTGTGCATGTGTTTCTGCCGCCTAGTCTATATTTTCCCACATAGATTTATGCTGGGAGACCAACGCCTTAGCATCAAGCTACATACGCTGCTATACTGGTCATATTATTATTACTAAACGCATAACTATATTATTTGGCCGAACTATGTACACTGCATTAGCAGAGGGCGTAATATCCATTTATCGCCACATGGCACCTGTATCATATATTGTGTGCCCTTAGCAGCACTTTAGCAACAACATTAGATCCATATGCATCTGTTATTTTCTTAATAAATCTAGTGTCGCCCGCAGACAAAAGTTGCGCACCAAAAAAAATGAACATTCTTAAATGGTCGATATTGTGAGGACATGACTGAATAGTGATGCCATATGTATCAAAAATAACCGTTCATGGCAATTTTGCATTACCATGAGTAACACTAAGATCAATATGAGGTAGAGAAACGAAAGTAGCAGATAAATCTTCATCCAGGTATCCTGGTTCACAATCATTCGACTGAAGCCAGATAATGGGTGCTGGCAACTTACTGGGGTATTGATCCATACGTCTCTTACGATACTGTTGAGCACCCAGGTACAAATATCTTATGCTTCTTAGTTGCCTTATGGGTTTGACATGACGGTCAGCTAGTATTGCACTTAGTTTCGTTACTTAATCGATCAGTCGTTATATATTATCAATTGCAGTATACCTTGCCGACCTCTATCAGTGTGTCATTTAATGAATTGTATGTGCATTGAGCATTTAATTGTGTCGACTCTGATAAACCTCATATCATATCATCCCTGAGCATAGTAAATATTCCAAAGACCTTGCGAGTGTTATGCCTCAAGGGGTGTAGAATTGATTCTATGATATCTGCCGCAATGTATATTTCGCCGAATAGCAATCATCCTCTCACTTTTTATATGAACCCTCTTACAAACTATGACAATCTGGTTCATTACAAGTAACGCTACAGATGATTTCGACTGATACACACTTGCAAAACATTGGCCTACAATGCCTATTAAAAATAACGGCTAATATATATGATATGGTGCAAATTGCATAATGCTATATGCCACAGGTCAAAAGACAATTATTCTATTTTGCAATAACCTAGATTTAGAAGGAAATTGTACGGTGATTAAATGACATTTTCAAAACCAAGGTGGAACCCCATTGGATATAAATTGTGTAGTGCTGCTTCTGCAAGCATTCCCTAAATGCTAGCATACCCACCGAGGCCTCGTCATAGCTAGACGTAATACTGCAGAGTATCAGGATTATAACAGGCAGAAGTGTAATATCATGGCAGTGCATGGAAGCTAATTGCTCACATATAATTTCCATTATGACCCATCTAATATCTGCGTTCACTAACTGACTGTGTAATAATGTTAAGACTCCAGCCTCCAAAAACATTGAAACCGCCTTTTCGTGTCAAAGAAATGACTAAATCTTTTTTCGAACGATTTCGAACCATGGTGCTCACCGACAGTTATTGATGCAACATTCATCCACACATGAAACCGCATAATGCCATGATTTCGTATAAATCAGCCCAAATTTTATAATCCTGATGTTGAATGCACGTGCTGCGTTGTTCACTGTGAGATATGTGGTAGATCAGCACAAACTAGTCCATGCCATAAACCAATGACACAGAGCGAATGACAAAATATCCTGGCCGAAACACTAATAGTGCTGACGGATCTTAGCTTCTCACGTTCGTTACGCAGGAAAAACTTGTCCTTTGTCCTACAAGCATTGATATGCCATGAGCCATAATGAGTCGATATGTGCACCAGCGTAAAATGTTTTTCGACGATCAATTTTGTGGACTGTTACTACTTACATTACCGTACTGTCGCCACATAAACTGCCGCAATTGTATGAACCTCATGGATAGTAACCAATATTGCAGTCAATCATTCTCAGTGCCAAATCCGATCATGCATTAGGGATATTTTACGTGCTCCTTAAAGTTTTTATCGGATTCGTCTTGTGCAGTTTACATTAAAGCTCATGGATTCCGTTTATCATTTTTACAAGTGAAAGCGCATTGAATCAATTAGTCTAAATTCTCAATCTCAAAATGTTTTATCCGTGAGGAGAAATACACAAGTTGGCATCAGTGAAAATATTTACTGAAGATATAAAACTCATATCGTAGTGTTATCATCCTTAATACATGTCTTCCCACCCTTGTTTATTATTACCTGCATACATTTGGCATCATCCAACCACTTCATTCATTATGTACGCTGACCTCTCCCTGTTATCTGTATCCCCCTTAATGTTAATGTACCTCTTCCTTCTGGTACTGTGCATTCTCGGCAAGGCTATCTTGTTCTATACTATAATCTGTATAAGGCAATATGTATCTAAAGCAACATACTGCAATAATGCTGTGATTAACAGTATAGCATTAACATCACAATATGTTTGTCTTGTTACTTCCATGCACGATGTTTTAAATCCCAAAACTTAGTGGTACACAGTTGCAAAGCTTATTCCACAACCAAGTACATCATGATTATGTGTATGACAGGGCTGTGGAACCTCATCAGCCACAGCAGCAGGTGGTCTTATCAGATCAGCTAGTTGGATCATAGACTTAATCGGATTGTAAGAGGTTTCCGTCGTCTCCTATCGAATGACCCGATTCCAGAATCAAAGATGTGGTCACATCATCTTTTTGCCATGTACATGATTGATGACGGAATTTCCTGGCTGCTTAACCTATTCTGGAGAGCCATATGTAGAATAACCTGCGCAAAGCCAGTCTTCGAGTCCCGACACGCTCTAGACTGAAAATCTATTGGACCATGTCTTGCCTTAATTACCAAATCAATGGAGTGGGTAATATCAGATTTATTCCAACCGCCTGACGCAAACGACGGTGGAGATATCCATAAAGCCTGACAAGAATCTGTAAAATTAAGACAATTAGGCAATTGTACGGCATGAGTAGGATTGTTAATTTCGATATATAGGATATAAATTGTGTATTAAAGATGCATACGCCTGGGATTAAGTAGCTATTTTGCTTTTGTTTTTAACCGAATTAAGCAATGGTTTGATTGAAACGGCAATATTATGAATGTTTAGCTGATTCGGACGAGGTATTTTATGCAGTATGCGATTATCGGCTCTAGTATTGAAATTGTCATTATCCTGCTCTACTTCAATTCAGCACCATTCAAGCAATATGTTTCGTTTTAATCATCATCAGATAACCTATCCCCACTGGGGTTTCGTCGTTCATGCCTTGTAATGTAATGATTTAGCAAATGTGACAGTAGACCATTCTGCCTAAGCACGGAACAAGCATTTATTTGACCAAGTGCTTTAACAATCTTCATTATATGACACGAGACGCTTAAACGATCGGTAACGTATCTGAATCATCCAAGCAAAACCATTCATTTATCATTATGAACACTTTATACCATGAACTTCTACCATATCAACGATGAACATAATATTGTTATTTATTGATTCTTATTGAGACATGATCTGTTGCCGGATGTTTAAACGTTGTGCTCCAAGCTTCGTAGACTTAGCTAAATATACTTTTGCACGTCAGCCATAATTTACCATGCGTATTACCTGAATTAGTGCACAGTAGATTAACAACTGATATTGATGTGGTCTGTGTTATCACTGTCAGAAGTAATGGATTGTGGAATTTGTAATACGTAACAGGCTGAATGTTGAAGGTGTTGTGAGCATCATTCTTGTCTGCGCCGGCTATTTTACAATTTCTAACTGTGACACCACATTTAGTTCAAACCGGCCATTTATGATTAATGTATTAAAACAAGGAAAAGCCATTGGTGCCAAAATGTAGCGACTGGCTGCTGTGCTATTCGGGGATTAGTATCTGTAACAATAAACATTAACGCAAAACATTAACAATGGTTTTGAATTATTGTTTTGTGCCCGAATGCGACGGCATTATAGAGAATCTGGTCGAATGTCTAAAACAATCTGCATTTGCTTAGATACATATTCCTCTTTGCACGATGAAAAACCATTAGTGAACACATAGAAAGCTCGTTAGTGTTAATGCATTTATTCATAGAATTCCCCGAAACAATGATAGCGTAGGCATGATGATAGCAAAGGAAAATGCGTCACTCCTACGTGTCTCGTGAATAATCTGATGCCTGTGCTCACAATTCCTTGGAATGCACAAAACAAACCAAGTTTTGTTTTGCATACAATCTGAGCATTATTCCTCTACTACCAAATAATCTACACGCATGGTTGCCACTTCACTGAGTTTAATAGCACAGTCCCTTGAATTGTCATCATTAAGACAATCACAAATAAAAGCGTGCAGTGTTTACGAAATTGGCTATTTTCAGCGACTATGCGTGATGCTTCTTATTTGTATACTTCTTACTGTAATTTACAAATAATTTATATATTTGAGGTGGTTGACATAGGTTGATTACTCTACTGCTCCTGTTGCATTATGCCATTAACACTAAGCGATTACCTCATAGCCCTTGTATCAACAGTTACTTTCGTATGACCCACTAAGAGCATACTGCGACGGACGTACTCATTTCGGTTGATCTTTAGCTAACAGCTACTCCTTGACAAATTCTGTTTGGATGCTTTGGTGACATCGTGTAATCAGATATTAAACCATATCATAATCAAACAATATGTGCGCCATTAAAGAACATGAATGTACAGCAGTCAATTATTGGTTATCGCTTGTATATCAAATATAGCGGTATGAAAGCAAACCTTCATTTTTAAATTAGACAACTTGTGTCTACATCAGTGCTATATCTGATTATGGCTAAGAATCGATTTTACGGAAATATTCCGGCTAAAAAATGAATATAAATTTGCATGACTGAATTGATTAAAAACGATAATCCCGTTATAAAAAAAACTTCCGCATGACTCTGCGGATGATACAAATAAACACAATGAAGAACTTACCGTTCTCTTGCAGCATATATTTGACTCACAGTACATGTTAATCTGAAAAGGTAACTAGTATATCATTATTCATTTGACAGTATTGGCAGCAGTTAGTATATAATATTGGTGCATAGACATGGCGGTACATTGGCGTTAAAACGTATCACTTACTTTTTCGAGATATTGTCAAGACATAAATGACCGTAACGAATTACTCGTGGAAGTTCTACGCGTCGTCACAGCCTGCGACACGATATCCCATCCATCACGGTAAGAATACTAACTTACTGTTATTATTTAAAGAGAGAGGCAAGTATTCTGACGCTGGCATGCATAAACAAAAATACGCTATGTGTGTGTTGTTTTGTATCATGATAACGAATGTTCTGGCAGGCCCATTGGATGGGACTCTCCCAGATTATGTGTAAAGACTACACAAGATTCGTTTGTAACCGAACTACAACTAATAGGACTCATCATATTATCTTGAAAACCAGTAAGTAACCCAGTAGCCAAACCAAAGGTATTAATATGTGCGCCTGACCGCATTTTATTATCAATATAGATGCATCGCTAAAGGGTGCCTACTGATCGATGCCGCAAATTCTTCCAAACAAATGCAGCATGCTGATTTGCTATCAAACTATGCATTAAAACCATTAATGAGGCACTTTTAACGCGATAGATTAGCATGATAATTTAATTTTGGATCATATGACTAGCGCAATAAAGATCAAGAGGGCATGTCAACACATATTCAATAGTTATGCTATTTTCAAGAATATGTTGGGTACGCGGGACTTTTGATGGTCGTTGGAATGCTGGTTCTAATGTATCAAACATAAGCTATGTAGTCCGTATTCAACTTGATATTCCCGCCGACAGATGGACACAGAATAGGGTTGAGCGGTATGTCAGGACATGTGTATTATAATGTTGACTCTACTGATAAGGGTAATGCGTAAAAAGAAAGGTTATTGTTTTATTCAGTGAGTATTATTCAGTGACTGAGAAACTTATAAAGTGTTGTCACTACTATCATAGTTGAATCTGTTGTTTTTCTGATTTCACCAAATGTTTTATTGGCAGTGCAGTAAGAGCAAACCACCATTGGGCTAGAAGCTATCAAGTGTATTATCTTAGTCGTCACTAGGCTTTTACTGACAAATTTTTTTGACAGATATTCAAAAGAATTCAATCTGCGATGTCACTAGGTAAAACCACAATAGCATTACCCACGTGCATCAGTGGCTGACCTTATCAAAATTGAATGCACTGAACTCAAACGCTAATTAATCAATATTCTGAATTAAGTGCATCATATATCATATGCCCGCTGTTGGTGTTATAAGTTGAAGAATGTTGAAGATCGTATTTCGCACGATGACACGGGGAGGCAAAGCATTTGCCACATGACATTAGTGTTGACACGTAGGTTGATAAAAACACCAAATGTCAAGATGTTGATTGTGAGGTTTTGTTGATACCCGTTTTGCATGAATGTGGCTGGTGGGACGCCAGCGTTCACGATTTGTATCATTTGTGCTACGTATTGATAATCGTCAGCTGATCGGTAGCAGTACGTATTCTAGGTAAGCTGTTAGCGGATTTCAGTACCTCCTTATGTTATGAACCATACAGCCCTGGTCGCAAGTATGGATGAGTTAATCAATAACCAAAATCCTCTCCGTGTATGGATGTTTGTTGGCAAACTGTTGGTTATTGTTGAATGATAATCTGCACTGTTTCTGACGGTTATGCATCTAAGTTGATTTATTATGATAATATTACTATGTGATTCAAGAAAAAGTAATTGGTCATTAATCCATTTGTCGCCATTAGCATTCATATCACTCTTCCTGAATTGAGTTGAATATATTTCCGGAAATTGGAGAAACCGCCCTTGTAACAACAGCTGGTGACATAAAAATCATTATGTGGCGCGATCGGTTAAAATATGCTATGGCTGGGCTGTATTTTATCTTATCAACACGCCTCCGTGCAAAGTGGGAGTGACAGGAGTACGCCCTCCGCTTTACCTTGTGACATGGACTATATAAGCATAATGAGGCCATGCTTAATATGATGTCATGCTGTTCTTGGTGATCATTGTGCATGACACCCAATATCTGCATGTTGTCATATTTCCAAGCTGCATTTATTGAAACATACATAGAAAAGAACTTTGTGTGAGATAACTGTAAGAATATGTTCGACAGTGAGCAGCTTGTAGACGTGACACAATGACTCAGCATTGATAACAATTCATATTATAATTATCACAGTGAGAATGATATCACGGATATTGTCATATTTCTACACTCCTGAAATTGCTTTCAGTCCGCAGATACATAACAAATGCTTAAAGATAAATGCTTCTGACATCCTATTGCACGTTTTTCACTTAATGAGCCTATTACTTGCCAGGTTAACTGCCATCTGAACAGTTCACGTTCATGACGCAATCAAATTTATATTTATGTGTGCATTATGGCAGACATAAACTACCGCTGAAATCTGCTTCATTGTCGCATTGATGATTGTCACTTTGGCAACATATCCAATGACAACGGCAGCCCTAAATTCATATACTTTTATTCCGAATGTGTCAACAGCAGAACAAAATATACAATATCGGGTACGGGGCTAAATAATGACATTTACCGGTATAGTGTCCTATGCAAGCTGGCATGTCTATGAAAAGGTGTGTGCCAATTTGCTACTTGTGTAGCTATTATTGTAGATAAACACCTGTCAACGGTTATGGCCGATAAACTGTCCGGAATTTCGGAAAACTGATATCATATGTCAAATAATTATTATACCATATCATGGTTTTCAAGAAGATTGTTGTATTTAATATATTTGGTATTACCTTGAGTGAGTGGTTGGTGTAGCAGACATCTATAGCCAGCAATTGATGATATAATATAGGTATTGCATATAGGGTTTATTAGTAAACATATCGGGTGATAGATTAATCAGTTTTACATTGCAAGGGTAACCAGATTTATGTTTAATAGACTGCTGTTCATAAACATCTATATTCTTTACCACGCGCCATTCATCGACTGTACTGCGTCTGAGCATGTGGCGTCGTAACAACATCCCACATGCGCCATGCATATTTAACTATTTCTAGGGGAGTCCGACCCTCAGATCGACACAGGCGCACGAGTTGCAACAATCCCTCCCACATAGTGCTTTTTGCAAAGCCTTTTGTTACCGCTACAGAACACGGGGACTTTGACCAGAGGCTTATTCAGTGCCACCGCAACATGTTCTCGCATATCGTGCCCCCCGGTGTTCTTAAGAATCACTTGATCCAAGTATATAGCTCGTCGGTACATGAGCAGCTATTACAGTCTTCCTGTAAACATATATATGGCAAATGGCAGCACATGGAGTGTTTTATGGAACACACGCACACGTACGACCTGCATTATTGTTGTTAAGGTTAGATCATTTTAGGTGTTTTACATTTTGGCTTGGATTTAGGAAAGGGTCACAATGTGAAGCAATTAAACAAGGCCATTTTTCGCCATCGTTTTTTATCCAATTCTAACATCGCCTACTAGCTTCACAACTCGCTTTTAAATTGCCCAATACATCATGTGGCACTCTAAAATAAAGCCAACTACACAATCAAGATTGGACTATACAAGCATATACAGTAGTCCAGTAACAACCCATCCGGAAGACTATTGGTTTTTGTTTCAAATCCCAGTGTAAGGTAATCGCTGGATGATTTAATTGTGTGTGCTGATCTCTCATCTTATGCGAGCTTGGCCAGTAGAATTTACGTATCAGTTAAGGTTAGTATATTTGTCACTGCATGCATAGCCTTCTCGGCATATTAAATCTTAATCTGCGCAATGTTATAATCATTTACTTCCTTTTACGCTTGTATTTACTTTAATCAGTACTAGATGTTTAGCATCAACATTGTCCAACCACTGTTGGAAAAATGGATTCCATGTCACAGGTACTAGTTACACAGGATAATCTGAGCATTCTGAAAACGTCGGAACTATTGTGGCTGCCAATCGGCGTTTTATACAGTGACAGTAGTTGACCCCATCTGACCTGTGTCCTCTGCGTTGGAATTAATAAGACGATATTTTCCATGCCACAACTGTTATACCTATTGATTCCTGGCCGATACAAGAGCCGACTTCTGCTTGGTACACGTTCTACATTGTTGGGTTGATACTCTACCATGCAAAATGGTTATTGCTTGTCGCATGATAACTTATTTAAAGTTGCCAACGCGGTCATTGCTACTGCATTCGAAGTCACAGTTATTCTGACTTACAATTAACACATGTACCACATTAATCACATACCATTGGGAGCGACATCATTTATGATGTATAAACCATTCAATCACTGATCAGAAAATTGCTTGGAAAACAACCAATGACATCGATGAGCTTTTGAATGAACATAACGCAGTTTCATAAATTGGCATTTAGGGGTCTACAAGAATTGCTCATACTAAACCGATGAGGCCATCATCAGGATACTAGGGTCACCGCTCAACCAAGGTGCTTTCTTCAAGATGTCACTGTGTTGGCTGTGCTCCAATCAGGGGACGTATAGAACGAGATTTATTCATACCAAATCATTCAATCTGGACAGGCAAGTATTTATTTTGTGTATTGCTTGCAGCCAAACAGTGGCGCTTACTGATCAGTGGAAACTGTTTGGATACATTTCGTTCAAAATGCTTTCTTGCTACATTATGAAATCCAAACGTTCCCTGGAGCATTGCGGTCCGTAGATCGAACACATAAGACTTTACGCGAATCAAATATGTCCTGCATGTTATAAATGTTGGTAATAATTCATATTTGCTAATACGTTGGAGATGCGTACGCAGGACTTGAAAATATTTGCGATAATCACTAACCGCCACAGAATAAGTAACATATCAGTAACATGATATCCAATAAACCTTTCCTCGGAACGGATACTTTCATGAAATTTTTAAAATGCTAGTCACGTGCAATGTTCGTTTTGAAAAAGATTTTGCCTTAGTTATGCTCAACACCTTATCAATTAAGTCGTTCTTATTGACAGCAGAACGGGTAAGGTAACCATTGAGCAGGCAAAATACTGAATCCAAATATAACGCCCTGACGCCGATCTGATAGGTATGGGTTAGAATAGTTTGTCTTGTTGCCTATCCTCAACAAAGGTAATGGTCGGGCTTGGCTTTGTTTTTGGTACCAGCGTTGGCATCCATCAATCCAGCAGGTTTATATCTAGCGTGCGATTACGTCCATGGTGCACTGTCCGAGCAGCAAAATCATCATCATCATCAACAACCATCGTCATAACATCTTTTTGTGAAAGTAACGATACACCCAAATGCTCCACTGCATCTTGTAAATTCCGTTGTAAAAATGTGAACAATTATGCAGCTAAGCGGATGAACATATATACATATAAATATATATATGTGTGTGTGTGTGTGTGTGTGTGTGTGTATATACAGTACGACCTGTATTCGCCAGTGATGACGGTGACGACATTAAAATGCGGCATAATCTGTAAAATAGCCAAAAGTTCCTAGACATACATTATATGTTGATGGCATTATTTGCAGTTGTATTTGATGATTTGGTTTGTTTCGTATATTGAAAATCCACAAAAGGTAATGTAAACCACAAAAAAATGAGATTTATAATGTTCATGCACACTCTATGCAAACGATCTATTAGAGGTTTCTGCAACCCATCTTATTTACCACAGTAAGTCGTGTAGTCTTCAACCATGAAAACTGTGCATGATATGTAGGTTATTTGCGGAAAGCATTGTTTAAAATATCCAATTAGTTTTGCCTGTTGCTCTATTCCTGTTATAAATGGGCACCACCCTCAAACTGCGTGCAGCTCTTTGTAAATTGACTGATTAATTACAACGCATGCAACTATGGGACTGACCGCTTAATTGCATTGATCATTGTAGATGTTATGCTATTGGTACGTTGGATACGTTTTACTCAGGAGGACACCGATGATTCAATCATTATCAACGTCTTCACAAATACGTTTCTGTTTTGGCCTTTTTCGCCGCACCCATTCCTGCAACGCTCTATCATACTGGCCCCGACACTCCGCACCCGAGCTGCTAGGTCATATTAGCCTTCAACACATAGTTTGTGTTTTTGTTCTGAAGAGCACGCTCCAATATGTTAGTACAGTGAAGTACAATTGTAGCAATGAAGTGTTTTACACGTTGTAGGAACAAATGAGGGGCTTGGATTGTTGGATGTTGCGGTTGGGGATGTAACTCATCATAAAGTATAACATCAAAACTTTGTCAGCCGTTGAGTAAGATACATGGTTTGCTGTTAGATCACTGTGATATAATTATGCAAACCAAATGTACATTATATGTTTTTATGAATATATCATCCTATGAAATAGTATGCTGGCTTTGTGATTTCCTACCAAAACAAAATTAACCTTCATAAATTGTGTATTATCACTACGTGCCTTATCAGTCCACTAGCTAGGTTTGCTATGAGTCACATGTCTCAATACATTGATGGAATGGCATTTTATCTTAGAATGTGACATTGCACTGGATAATTTACAAAGTTCAGGTGCAAGAATTTCTTTATCCATGCCAATTAGGCAAGATATCCATTTCCCTTAGAATAATAGAGTGAGCACAATGGAGCTACCGCATCTGCTCTACAAAGATAACCTCATAATGCAAAGATGATAGTTATAAATATTCGATGATTAGATACGTATTTCATCATATTTCAAATTATTCACCTCGGCTTATTGCCGTCTTGATGGTGGCTTTGTGAAAATTGATCATATGCTAAAGCTGTCGGCCTGATGGCTGTCACATAAGCAGAAAATACTTATAGTTACAATGAATGAACTCAACCAAATACGTAAATGGATTGGACCCTCAAATAGCATATAAGTTATTGCTTAGTCCAAATAAAATCGAGAGTATAGCAGAGTATAGTCATTTCTTGTCATCTATTATTGTATCAATAATAGTCGCACCGACTAATGCGCAGTGAAACTTGAAATTGTTCTATATTCTCCACTCCACTCATATAACTTAAGTGAAAGGTGCAGTTCGCGTGGCATATCTTCAGTTATAAGTCCCTAATAAATAATACCAGATTTTTATACTGCAAAATGTTGCTATAAAACATCGGCTATCTTATGAATCACCCACCACGTATTGATGTAACACATCATCAGACAATCAATGTTAGAAAATGAATCATCTAAAGCTCTGTATCTTTATGACGCTTACGTTCAACGTAATATCAATTTTCTCCATCGGTAAAACACCTGGTGGTTTTGATTGGTGTTTGATACCATACATACCACAGTGCATACTTTAACCTCACAACATATGGATAAGATTTATCAAGCGCGTAACGACGCAAAAACGGAATACATAATGGATTTACAGACGTCTAAAATTACTAAAAGAACACCCTCCAAAAAATGCTTTTGTTTATCGAGTGCGTGTTCGGAGTGGGCGTTTTATGTCGACATTTCTATGTCTTGTATGCTAATGCGCTGTAATGGGTCGTTACGCTGTGCTGCAAGGTGGGTATTGGGACACATCCACAGTAGCCTGTCTGTCGTTGCCCATTCTCGAAGTGCCCCTGCGCAATGGTGCATTTGACACTGAAAATAATATCTTTAACGGCTTTCAGAGGAAAGATTACACCAATAATACATGACGCAATTATTAAAATTATCGATCATGTTGTTCATACGATTAATGTATACCACCGCATGTGCACATAACATTGTACTAGCTCAGAGGAAATCAAATGATTCGGTCTGCGATTTGACAGAATCGAAAACAATGAGTTTGCATTGTTGATATGTAATATACTGCGCTTTCAAAATTGTGCATTTACTGCTCCTCTGATTTTAAAAAGAAATAACGCTAATTATGAATTGTTAAAATATTCGCTGACCTCACGGCTGAATGGAGTAATAAGTGATCTAGACTAGCCACACGTGGAACAGCGTATAATGAGCGATTGTGGACGTTCGTGTCTTTGTCGGCTTCTACCTTTGGCGCGCATGCATTGCTATATATATGCCACAAAATAGTCAATAAGTACAAGGAACACATTAACCTCGAAGGATTCTCTGTTAATCATTAGGTGCATAGCAAATATCTGCCCTCTTGGTTTCGTTGTAAACATACGCCAACTGCAAATGTAAGTTGACAAAACAACAAACATAAAGGAAACAAATGTCAAATGGTTACGCACAAAATCAGATGGCTATAGACCCTACATTTCATTCCTATGGGATGGCTGTTTAATCGCAATCCTTCCATAAAGAGTTGCATCCTAGATACTACTTATATCACCGTAGGCTAGAACGGCAGGCTGACCGAGTCAAACACAGGAGATTGTTAAGAACATTAGATATATATGAATGCATATATACATTGTCGGATTCGTTAAGCTTTGTCCCATAAGGCGCATTGAAATAGCTGACTTAACCGTACTTCAAACAGAGTTTGTCAGCTCATGCACGCGCTCATTTATATCTCACTATTATATGTACTTGTCCGCGATGAGCTTTATATACTGCAGCAATGCAGCTGGGCAAATACAAGAATACTTGAGGCAATTGCATATTGGCGTTGTCTTTTGCCCATCTATTATTCTACAACCAGCCCGACTCAGGGAGATGTGTGACGGACCTCCTTTACAACATAATATTACCGCTGTAAATGTTGGTGAAGGTTGCCCACAGATGCCACTAATCTAGACGGAAATTGTGTTGTATGTAAATATGCGATTACTAATAGCATGTGGCTCCCATTGGCGTCCGCCTTTATTCGAGTTATTATGATTTAATGCCAGGAAGGTGGCTGGGAGGTTAGAACTGTTCGCGTGACTTAGCCTCTCAAATGCAGTGCGATACTTAAAACGATAGACCTTACGGAAGACCTTTTCTACGAATTTGTAGATGTGGCGAGAGGCTACAGCAGATGGAATTGAAACTGTATATATCCCAGTATTGGCAGTAATAATACGTTTGCAAATTCTTCATTAGTCTGCTGGTGTAGTAAATGATCATTAAGCATCGCAACTGAAATAATTCACGTTTTCGGTTATGTTCATACTATGTTCATGCCGAGTTCACTGCATAACCATAATTGGCATCGATTTATTCCTGTATTTAGCTATAACTTATTTATCGCAGACATATTTATCGAAGCATCGGAGAGGTAATTACATTACTAGCTAGCCTTGAACAGCTTAAAAATGGTGTAAGCTGTTAATAGAAAAAAATAGCACCTGTCATGTTAAGGATATATACAATGGTTGCTTACACTTATTACACTCACAAATGATCCTTTGGCAAAAGTGGATATATTAGTCATTAGTAAAAATTATATATGGTTTATCACTGATGGCAATAAGCAAAATTGGCTGATTCGAAATGCGACGATATACGTATCTAATTATCATTTTTTTGTTCAACTATCTTAGTTGTATTGTCATCACATATGAGTTGCACAGGCCATCTAACTTAGCTAGTGGGCTGATAAGGCACGCAGTGGTAATGCATCTTTTCTGTAGGGTAAATTGCTATCACTGCCCAGGGTTTAATAATTAGCTGTCATCAATATACTCTACATAATACATTTTCTTTTCATTTTATGTCTAGTGCAAAAACATGGTTATACATAGTTGTTGCACTATCGACATAAATTGTATATTTGGCACTTCTATTATTATAATCATACCTAAAAACTGTTCAGTACTTCGGTGCTACTTACGAGGGTAGAATTAAAATGAACACGCATGGGATACAGACGAAAGTCAACTATCATTAAAATCAGAGGGAATGTGCTCTCATTGTATGATATGCAATGTCAACCATTTCACGCGCTTCCCGCCGTTCCCCTGTGCCATCTCCGTTAACTCGAGACGTTCATTCCTAGACATGGGTCATTGCAGTGCTGCCTTGTTGATTAAAGTGACCATTTAGCTTCTCTCAGTTATTTTTTCACATTTGGCATGCTCTGATTAACGTAAATGGGCGCAACATCGCATACATGGTCAATTCGTTCCAGTCTCTAACTGTTATTTTGCTGTTTTGTGAATGAATTTACAAGACTAGTAACTAAATATTTCCCATCATAAACTGTCTTGTTTCTGACTTGCTTGGGCACTTGCCTTCTGAAGGCCAATTGATTGGTGACACATTCGGCGTGACATTACACCTTTAGAATATGGAATAATGCTCATACGATCAATTGAAGCCATTGATAAGATGTTTCAAGCCATACTCTTGTCAGCTTGTCCTTCTTGGCTAACACGTTTCTAGAAAGAAGGTATGTAGTCATAATTCCGACTGCTTGATTTTTAACAGATCCAAAGATGAATTTGTTTTCACCTATACCATATCAGCCTCCGTCGATCATGCAGATAGTGCATGACCAATGGTGGAGGTTTGCATGAAAGGCTAGACAGCAAATTGATTTCATTGATGTGTCATTTTGCTATTAACAGACAAAATTAATTTACTGCATCGATAAATTTTACTAATTTTTCAACGTAAACTTCAGCTGTTGTTATAAAGCGTGATGGTAGATTTTGATCTTGTGAAAAGCAAAACTGGTTCTCCGAAAGAATTGCGTGATGAAAGGTTTTCTACTCGTATTTATGTTCCAGATTCTGAGTTACGCACAGCAAGTAATCTCCTCTATTGGATAAGTTTAACTTCCGCCACCTATGCTTTTTAATACGTAAAAATTCAAGCTGCTGTACGGATTAGATTAAGATTAGTTACATCATTAGCCTCAACCCCTAAGTGGCCCATGTGCTTTAGACTTGTAGTAGCCGTACCATATAATAGATGACAATTACGGAGATGGGGGTTTGCTTTAATATCCACTACCTTTCCATTTACAAGTGCTCGTAATTAAATCATATGCTGTATGCTTTCCGACATAGCCATTGAGCGAAATAGCCTCTACCTCCTCTTTAAATTCTATTTAGGTTTTGTTTTTGGCTTAATGCTGGAATGCATTTGGGGGGTGGGGGAATCGTAATGTCAAAATATCATTTTATAGGGTGACATATTGAATACAAAATATAATGTAGCAAGCTATGTACCTTAATCGACGACTGACAATGTTTTGATTCGGACTATTCAACCGCGTAGAACCAGCCATGCCGGACGGGAGCGAGTTCTTCTCAAAGGTTGTTATAGATCCAGTTTTGACCTACGTGGCCCATTCGGTGAACAACTCACCTGGGGAAAGCATTGTAAATGCATGCCGTGAGTTTTACTCCTTGGACGAGGTTGTAAAAGCTAAGGAACTGTTGTGGAGAGTGGGCGACGAACAGGTTCTGCCCGCTCTTATTAGACGCAGAGACACTGGTAACTCGCTTGAAATCGTCAAGGTTATTCAAGATATAGTGTCGGGAATCATGAAGCTCGATTCCGCGAAAAAACTTCCCTTGTTTGCGGTCGACTCAATAACACTGGGTCGCATCCCAAAGGCATCACCCGCTGAGGTGCATCCAATAAGTGTATGCGAAAGGTTGAATAAATTGGAATTGAGACTGAACGCTATGAATGACTAAGAACAAAGGTTGGATCAGATAGAGAATAACCCTGTTAGTTCTCCACAAAGCTATGCGGCGGCAGCAGCGGTATCTCCAAATGCCACAGCTGTTCCGGCAGAACAACCTGTGAAATCACAAAGCGAGGTACATCAGCCCAAGACTGGACAGAAGAAAAGCAATGACAACACATCAGCAACAAAGAAACAAAGTAGTCATGATGATGAAGGTTACCAGTATCCATCCTCAGAGATGACGAAAACGAGGAGGCGTCTAGCAAGTCGACTGACAATCACAGGCACAACACGAGGCAAGTCAGAACTTTTAAAGGTGCTCCAGAACCTAGTCGCGACATATTTATATACCGAGTCGCCAAGGGAACTGATATAAATCACATCAAGGATTTCATCGAGGAGAATCAAGTTACTGTCAGATCAATCGACAAGATCTCCAGTACTGAGTCTAAATTCGACAGTTTCAAGGCTGAAATTAAAGCATCTCAGCTAGATACTGTACTATCAGCAGATTACTGGCCCGAAGGTGTTTGTGTCCGGAGATTTTTCAAGTCTAAGCAAGTAAGCAACGAAGACAAAAGTTCGCGTTGATGTTCTTGAACACATTTTGTTATTTTTTTTATTCATACATAAATGGCTACCACTAACAAATTAACGCTGGCGTCTTTCAATTGTAAAGGACATGCTAGCGATCGTATAGCTTATATCAATTCATTGCTGCGAAATTGTAATATATTGTTACTCCAAGAACACTGGTGTTTACAAGAAAACCTTTGCTTATTAGAAAATCAATTGGATGATGTAACTGTGATTGGCGTATCAGGGGTCAATGAGGGACAATTACTAATCGGGCGACCATATGGTGGTTGTGCCATTGCTTTTAAAAAGTCGCTCGGTTGTGCAATAGAGCCACTGACGTCTGATTGTAATAGACTTAGTGCTTGCGTGATAACAGTACCTAACCACGCTAAAATGCTTCTTATCACTGTATACATGCCGTGCGACTCAAACTGTACAATTAATGTAGAATTGTATCGAGATCTGTTGAACGAGATAAGGTCGTTAATTGCGCGGAATAATGATGTTGAATATGTTGTCATTGGTGGTGATTTTAATACTGACCTAAGCAGAGATAACTCAAGACACACTACGCTGCTTAAGGTCGAAAGTATGAAATTTGGATTATTGAGCTCATGTTCAACTGTGAATTATACTTATGAAAATTCATTTTCGTTTGTTACGTCTTGTATTGACCACTTTATTGTTTCGGATAATATGTTCCACTGCATTACCGATTATCATTGCTTACATGAAGGTCATAACCTGTCAGACCACAGTCCAGTAATTTTAGAGCTTGACAGTCCTGCTGAATCTGTGCCCATGCAGGGCAAAGTATTGCATACTTTGCCTTCTTGGAAATGTGCTAATGCATCTAACATTGAGGCGTTCAAAGGTCAACTCAATGATTTACTTGCTGATATAGAGTTGCCATACGAAGCACTGCAATGTAATGACGCGCACTGTACTGACCATACCGACGCAATTATTTATTATCACGAAGCAATCCTTAATGCATGTATATTAGCTGCACAAAAGGCTATTCCTTCTGTAAGACGAAAGTCAAAGACAGGCTGGAAAACCCTAGTCAATCCTTATAAAGAGGAGTCAATATTTTGGCATCATTTATGGGTCGATAGCGGAAGGCCAATTGTGGGGTGGGTGAAGGAGATAATGATTAAGACCAAACGCGAATATAAAAGAATTTCGAGATGGGTTGTCAGGAATCAGGACAAGTTGTCGGTAGAACGCATGGCGGAAGCTTTAACAACCGATAGAAGCCGTGATTTCTGGTCTGAGGTTAAGAAAAGAAGTGGTAATTCACGTGTTGTGCCAGCAGTTGTAGACAATGTGAGAGATGAGACTGGTATTCGTGAATTATTCTCTACCAAATACAAAGAATTGTTTAATAGTGTGTCATATAATGTTGATGAATATGAGCGATTAAGAGTGGTTCTGAATGACCAAGTTGAGCAAAGATGTAATTCAGGCAAATGCGAATCTGATCATTATATTTCAGTCAGTGATGTTACGGCAGCCGTGGAGAAAATTAAGGCCCATAAGGCTGACATTAATGAAAATGTAAATTCGGACCATATTATAAATGGCACACATTTATCTTTGTTGTTCAATTCAATGATTGTTCATTCATTCACTCCAGTTGAAATGACAAGGTCGGTGATTGTTCCGTTATTGAAAAACAAAAAGAAATCGGCAAGCGACAGCAATAACTATCGATCGATAGCGCTGAGTAGTGTTGTAGGCAAGGTTTCGGATAACGATAACGTTATTTTGTCAAAGTATTCAAATGTTTTAAGCACCAGTCACCTCCAGTTTGGTTTTAAACCAGACCATTCCACTTCTCAGTGTACCTATGTAGTTCAAGAAGTTATAGATTTTTATGTCAATAAAAAATCGCCATGTTATGTTGTGATGCTAGACGCATCGAAGGCATTTGATAGGGTTAATTATATTAAATTGTTTCAGTTATTGATACGTAGAGGTTTGTGTCCTACTATTGTAAAGTTGCTCCTTTATATGTATTTCAACCAATCGTTGTTAGTTAAATGGGGCTCTAATGTGTCTGAGGCATTCCAATGCAGTAATAGCATAAAGCAGGGCGGTGTGTTATCGCCGATTCTTTTCTGTATTTATATCGATGAGCTGCTTAATCGTCTTGAACGTAGTAATGTTGGTTGTCATGTCGGTCATCAGTTTATGGGTGCATTTGGATATGCTGACGACTTAACACTCCTTGCTCCCTCAGTCACTGCTGCCGAGCTTATGATTTCAATATGCAAAGAATACGCACAAGAATACGATGTAATGTTCAATAGTGAAAAAAGTATGCTGCTGTGCTACAATATTCTACAATGTTATACCAATCTCGAATTACGGCTGAATGGAGCTATTTTACAAAAGTACTCTAAGTGTGTGTAAGGAGAGTTCTTAAGCTTCATAGAAGAACGAGGTCTCGTTTTTTACCGCTGCTTGTAGGCAGACCAGATATACGCACTCAGTTATTGTTACGTTTTGTTAATTTTTGGGTTAAATGCACCGTTAGTAACAACCCAAAAGTTCGACTTGCTACTATGCTCACTAATGTAAGCTCATCTGTCGTATCGAATAATGTAAGATCATGTCTGTCATTACTAAATTTAGACTACCAACAACTAAGATTAATTAATGAAGGTAACATTAATAATGTACGCGAATTGCTTTTAAATATTAATGTAGTATCAGCAGAAGACAGGGCGACAATATGCGCTTTGCAAGAACTGGGTCAGTAGCGCGAAGGCAGTTTGTTAACTTCTTTAACACTGCAAGAGACAGATGAGCTTCATGTGTTTCTTTGTACAAACTAATTGGTACTCATGTATTTTTTTGTATTTTTTATTGCTTAATTAATATATCTTTTTGTAAACTTTGATTTGCGAATAAATGATATAATATAATAATAATAATAATAATAATAATAATATTGTGGCCGTTTTAAATTGATGCCTTAGCAAGAAATACGATGATAGAAGCTACATAAAATCTAAATATTTTCCGTCTTTATCAAAATATGATATTCCTGATACGGTCAATATCATTTGTATCAATTAAGGAAAGTTTTGACATGCTTGCTTCCACTATCTGTACCACATCATTAAAGCAAAGTGTTTTAGGCACCAGCATGGCGAGATATGCATCTCCTGAACATATTGAGATAATAACATTCACTCTGAGAGAGATGCAATATTTGGTAATGATTGCGATATGAATAGCCTTGTAAATTTGTCATTGATGAGTCCCCTCATTATTTACTGCATCGTGTGGTACACTTCATTGCTAGAATTGTACTACACTGTACTAACACATCGGATCGTGCTCCTCAGAGCTAGAACACAAG
>CM067347.1:37832459-37844959 GCA_034190875.2 Urechis unicinctus | reverse complement strand
TTACCGTAAATATAGATATATTTAACAGATATAAATAATCATAGTAGTAGCAACAATGATATTAATGTCCACAAGACATACAATAAAAATAAATAGCACTCTCTAATGTAAATTGGCGTCATCTCGTTGTTTTGTCGCTGACAGTGATAACAAATTACCCTTAATAAGTTATTAATTACCACAGCGTGTCATGTCAACGCACGTCTCAATACGATGATAATTTAACGCCATTGTATAATGTGGCATCCAAGTCGATTATGTACTCTAATCGGGAGTAAATATTTTATTTTCCATGTCAAAATGCCAGACATCTACTCCCCTCCCCTTAAATATATACCTAACATACAATGGAGCTATAGCAACGGTTCTTTAAGGTGAACCTAATGATCTTGCAGCATGTCGAACAATTGCGTTCATAGGCCCCACTCATTTGCATTGAACAATGTGTTAAACTAGCGTTTCTTAGCCTGCACGCTCTTCGTTATAGTACTGTTACTCACTGCCTGTAGTTGCTGGAGTGGGGACTAATCAGAGGAAATCAACGCGAGTCCTGAAGTAGAGTTGCTTATTTTGTTTATTTATATTTCAACAATGAAGCTCCCTGGAATCTCGCGGTCCGAATCGTTTCTCTGACTAGATGAATCTCTCCGTATTCATATGCGAGGGTTGGTTATATAGCCCTTCGGGAGTACGCGATTTCCCTCGGTATTGGCGTGTCGTACTGCGCTGATAATTAAGATGGGAGGGAGGGGGTACTCTATAATTAAGGTGTGAGGGAGAGGGTACTCTTAACTAAAACAGTATTCTAACAAATGCATGTGTGATAATAAAACAAATTGGAAAGATATGTATATGCAATAAATAGATACAAATAATATCGTATTTTGCAGAAGTCACCACAGCTTCTTTCCTTCCGCAACGGCCCTTTCAAGTTAACCTAATCATTTTGCAGCATTTGGAGCGGTTTAATTCACAGGTCTCACTCATTCGCATTGATCAATGCATAGTTGATGGTAAAACAAACTGGACAAATGTGAATATGCAATAAATATATACAACCATCCTTCTGCAAGGTGGCTTCATATAAATTTGATACACCCTTAACCTGTCCAATCGTTTGCAATCGTATACACAGCAGATGTTTACAGTTACAATGCATAAATGTTTTTTGTGTAGCAACAAAATATGCAGATAGATAAGGTCTATATATACCATTTAATTCACCGCCTCGACTGAACATTACCGGAAACAGCACAGCCACGGGAGTTGTTACTCACCAACTATTATTTTATCAATGGCAGTTTCAAGATTGGCCGGGTTTATTTGTTGTAAATGGTCTTTGCGCTCCCCTGCTAGCTTATTGTGTAGTGTGACATATCGATAAAAGCCCTCCTGTCTATAAACATTATCGAGCTGACCCACGAGCCATGTATTAGTTATTGCTTTCGTTATGTGTTTCACCATATCATCCACATGACCATGCTACGCGTGATAATCAAGCGCAACTTAGCACGAAATGACCACAATGAATATCAAGCTTCCTTGACGGAAATTACACAAGGGTTGCGTAATCTCTAAGGGGCTGATGCTGTTTTCATTTGGTTCCTCTTTTGTGGCTGTGAGTCCGATGAGATTGGTTCATTTCCGATGAAGCTTTTAAAATTGATAATTTCTGATGAAATCTATTCCGGAAGGTTGCTTGAACGACAACAATCCTAGTTAGTCGTCTTTAAAGTGTATCGGGTCAGTTCGCCCTCGCTTAGATGGTTCGCCCCCGGGTCAGTTCGCCCTCGCTTAGATGGTTCGCCCCCGGGTCAGTTTTACTCGCTGGGAAGATACGCCCCAGGGTCATTTCGCCCCCGGATCAGTTCGCCCCCGGTACAATACGCCCCAGCAATGATGCAACCTCGTTTCACAGAAAGGAATATACTAGGCTATGTGCGACAAGCAGAGTGTTACTCTGAGGATAGTCACAACCAGGGAGCTCGTCATCCCCAGGTGATTGATTAATCCCTTTTCAGAGATGAGGCCGTCATTTAACGTGATCCTCCGAGTAACGAGTAATCTGTCAGTCTGTCACACCAAAGGAAATCATTGAGTTTAAAGCCAAGGAGGGCCGGGAGCGACCAAGAGAGCTCCAGCTGAGTTTGTACGTATGTGTGTCTCTTTACGGTCGTTTTAGCAACTAGGTATTGTAAGACTAGAGGTGTGGGTGTGTTACTCGGGGGGTGATCACTGCCAGAAAGCACGTCGTCCTCAGAGGATGTTCCTCAAAGTGTGTCTTTTCCAGCCTAATTTGCTGATGTCCGGTCGCTTTCATAGCCTGAGGTTAGTGTGTGCAATACGCTGAAAGGAGCACTGTTACCACAAGGCATGATTTGTGCAGTGTAGCAACAGATTTGTCACACCATCAAGACCACTGAGCGTGTTGGCTCGATTTTCAAAGCGTGCCACTTCAGAGCACGATTAATAGGTCGATTATGTTAATCTTACTTGATATGTTGCAAAAGCTTGGCATGTAGATGATCATGAACGTGTGTAAACATTTGTCACATTCAAAGTGTTTTAAGGTGAACCTTTTAAACAGAATAACACACCTTCATACACACTTCAGACTAGAATCAATTACATATACTATCGGAAGCCAGATCGCCGAAGGACTTTGCATCCACTGAAATTCGTCTGGTTTCTTATGACTGAACTATGTCATACGGTTAACCAGTACCAAACATGAAAGCACCGGAAGTGATTTGTTCCGGTGCATCATTGACAGATAACGTTCAGTCAAACGCGACATCACTTCTTTTTGATTCTTCCAACGAATATAATTTAGGCTTTGTGTTTCTACGGTGTTTCTTATTCATTGCCTTACTCCTTTGAAAAGGATGCCGCTGTTCTTCCAACTGTTGACTGAGTGTACACAGAACAGTTCTGCGTAACATATGGCATCTCGGCCCCTTTATTCAACAATGGATGTTAGGCGGGCTTACCAACCTTGATTTGCATCGATCACAGCATTTACCTTATAGCAAGAGGGTGACTAGGAGCGATAGTGGAATATGATAACTGCTCGAACTTGATGACCGAATGCAGCATAACGCACTGCACATCAGCTTATAATGCTGGTGTATTACCACCACAGCTGACCCGTTTGGGTAAATAGATAAGCCATTTGTGAATTTCTACTTTCCTTGCAAATCATAATTGACGCAATAACCGGCATGTTACTGATTCATTACCCCTTGAATTTAATTGGATGATAGTCCAATTAACAATCGTACTTTCATAATTTCATATATGTTTAGTTACAAGCCCCCACCCCCCTGCCCTCGCCTCATCCATATTACGCATCAAAATATTTCCATGGTAGATTTGAAAGGCGAGCTTATGCTTGGCCACATCAATCGTGTTTTGAACATATCATACAGACAAACAGAGATTGATTTGATATCAGCACATATTTTGACATAATATGCGTATCATTTAATTAACCTACAGTATAGTATAAATACAGTGATCGAATCGTCACTAAGGTAACCAGTTTTTATACATTTATTGATCTGAATCAGATAACACTACAATTCCAAATATTCGATAATCAGAGGTTATTTAGAGCGAGAAACGGCACGCAATGTCAAGGAAATTTAATCAAAGACACAAAGTGATGGCTGATTACTATATACTTATGTGTATCATTAATACGTTTCACCGATGCAGTACAACAATCATTGCACATATGTCGTTTTGATGCCGATTGTCTTGATGCGCAACGCCAACAACGCCTGTTTGACTAGCATGAATAATTATAATTTATTACTTTATCTCTTACTTGCTTGCACAGAACAATCACTGACTCAGCATTCATATCCCATTGAATCCCTTTACGGCACACCGAATAACACACCGGTGTGCGGAGGGCCGTTTAACCTTAAACATACTCCAGGTGTTAGCGTAAAAATAAAAAAAGATTGCACAGTTATGCATTGCCTATCACTAGTGACGCGACCAAATTTGTTTGTCCACGCGGTGCAAAATCTCATATTAAGAAGAATTTGGAATACATAGGAAGTTGAAATATCACATCCCTTTCCGGTCTTTGCCATCGATTCAATTCAATGGGAGACGGCAGAATTCTCTAACAATTCGATTTAAGCTTATTTCGTTTTTCGTGTAGTAAAATGTGAATTGATCACCAGTTTATGTGATATGCACTCCTGTTGTTGTGTCTGCTAGTCAACAACCGGGTCTTAAAGCTAAATCAGACCGCCACAGTTACAAAAAAAGCTCAGCAAGCTATGGAACCAGGGCGTATAACGAGTAGTGATATGTTCATGATATGAGAATGATGCTAACATGCGATGTTACCTCACGTGTTACGCAGCTGCTTAAGCAAAACACAAATTTCCTCTGTCAAGGAACATGCTTGTTTGACCAGAAGACTATGATACATTTACACTGTTCATGCAGATAAATGACCGGCGTTAGGCAGTCTATTGTGGCAAGTTGTTTTGCTTAATACACATTCATTCATTGTTTTGTATTGCCCGCCTTTCTAGGCAAGAGTATCATGTTCCTTCTAACAGGTAAGTTTTTTGGCTAGCACTGTTTAGGCTATGATTGACTGAAGCCGCTTCCATTGTCAATGTCGATAATTGTATCTCCCTGAGTATAACTGCTAGCGATGAATAGTAGCCAGGAGTATATAAAATATTGAACCATATCAATCAACGGGCATTTCTGGTAAAGGCTAAACATTGGAACTTTAACTTGAAGCAAATCATGTAATGAGAGACAATAAAAAATATGATTCTGGAAAAAAATACTGAAAAAACCTCTAGGCCATATCACATTAGTGTTCGTCAGATAATTGTGGAGAAATGAGTTCAGGATAGAGAGTGCAATATAAAAACGATTTTTTTTTGTGCCCACATCATATGTGCGATATTGTATCGCGCCGCCTCAGGTTATATTCTAATATTTGGCGGATATGCCAGGACATAAGATACGTAAATACAGATTCATCCTCTTCGTCTGTGGATAGGAATATATATTCCTTTGACGAGCCGCTCGTCACTAGACGACCGTCATACGTTGCACAACAGTGTTGTCTAGTGCCCTGTTGTTGTGAATCATTGGTCGGCCCTTGAAGTGTCGATCTAGCTTACGTTTGTAAGCGTTGACGGTCGGTGCAGCGACTACGTCCCCAAGGAGTCCATCCCACCAGTCAACTACTCGTGGACTAAACAAGTATCCTCTTGGGTCACTGTTTCTTCCCACTTCCTTGGATGCGGCTATCATCGTTGAAAAGGGGGTAGGCATGACTCTACGTGGTAGATTCCGTTCACATATTTGAAGGTATTGATAAGATCGCCACTGATTCGTCTGTATATCATTGTGGGTAGTTTTAGTTTTCTCAGTCTTTCTTCATAGTTTAGATTCTTTAGTGATGGTACACGCTTGTTTGCTCGACGCTGGACCTTCTCTTCTAGTTTCCAAGAGTGTGGAGTCCACGTTGGTACCGCATAATTGAGATGCGACCTCATTATTGTCTTGTATAGAGTCAGAAACCTGGTTTCGTCTATGTACGCGAAGATCCTCCACATTAATCCTGCTGTTTGGTTACCCTCTTTTGCTAAAGTCATGACGCGATGCTCTAATTTCAAATTATTGCTCACATATACCCACTAGATCTTTTTTCACAATTCGAGTATGAAAGTCGTGCTAATTCATGTGAAACAAATTGTGAATAGCATTGGGCCCAGGACACTCCCCTGGAGTATACCGCTCTTCACTGTTGTCCACTCCGATTCTGCTCCGATCACAATGACATTTTGTTCATGGTCCAACGATAAGGCCGAGATCCATCTGTACACATCCTAAGATATTCCATAACTCTAGATCTTCGTAAGGAGTCGATGGTGAGGCACAGAGTAGCTTTTGCAAGTCTAAGTACACTGCATCCACTTCAATGCTATCATAAAGGGACTTAGACCAACACTCAAGAGTTTCCAGCAATTGTGTGGCGGTTGATCTTGCATTCATGAAACGGTATTGGTGCTTCGCGAATAACATGTTAACCTTCATGCGACCAACTTCAATCACCCTCCATACGTCTAACGGACAGCCCTGTAATTTCCAGCTGTTGTGGTCTCTTTTTATAAATGGGGGTAACAAGTGCGTAGAACACCCTCAATAAGTTATGTTTGACTTGACAATTCTCTTTCTGTGGGCGTGCAATTGTCTTGGCGAGTTCTTTTAAGATTTATTCCGCCTGGGATGCATGACAGATCTTCATCTGTGAACACATGTGAGACGAAGCAGTTTAGTACCTCTTCTGTTTCAGTACCACTATTAGTGAGATCGCCATAACCTTTTGTCAAGTTCTAGATTGACTGCAGTGCCTTGTTTTTCATGCTGACATATTTCCAGAGTACGTTTGGGCTGCAATTCTGCAATATTTTGTTCATATTGTTTGACTAACTTTCTAGTGCCCCATATTTCTAGCACGACTATATGCCATTATGTATGTCTCCTTGCTGGTAATCGTTTTCTGTTGTTGGCATGGCTAGGTTCTTCAATATAGTGTGCTTCAATTGTAGAGACTTTGGTTCCACTATTTCAGGTCCCATGGATGGCCCCCAACACGATAGCGACTTCTAGAACCATCCTTCTCTTCAGTTTCTTTTGCTTTTGTCACCGAGTCCTTTACCATTTTTCGCTCATCAACTGCGAGGTCATGACAGACACTTTTGTTGTCAAAGGGTGCCTCTGTGTTCTTCAGTTGTTAGATACTTACGTTTGTCCATTTTGTCTTTCAGGATAACTTTGAGGGGTCTAAATCTTTCTTCTTGTTTGCCCTCCAGCCTGTTGGTGTTTACAATCTTGCATACCCCCACACCAAGCTTGTCGACGCAAAATTTCTTGAAGATGCTTACATCTTTTTTCCTTTTTGTAGGGTCCTCGCTTCCACTTTCAGCGACCCTGTATATGATCAAATTATTATCCTGCGATTCTTGTCCAGTGCTTCAGTACTCATCTATGGTTGTCTTCACAATGTTGTTGATAGCTTCTCTTTTGTCACTTTTTTTGCTCTCTACACTTGCATCTTGCATATGATTTGTTGCCAGTGCTTGATACGTCTGTGATTTTAGTGTCGATGGCATTCAGCTTGCTACTCAATTTAAGCTCATCTTCCGGTACATTTGACACTCTTTGCTCAAGTTGGCTATCAAGACTTATAAAATTTGAGTTTATGAGGGCTTCTAACTTTTTTCCGTCTTGCCTGAGAGCTGACTTTTTTGTAACTTGGTGAAGCTTTTATAATACCTCTTTCAAAAGTACTGCTCTGTTCGTTCACTAGTTCCTTAATTCTATGAACCCCCTCCTTGGTAGTCCTTTTACTCTCCATTTGCGCATTCAGATATTGTATTATTACCTCTTGTTAATGTTTTATCGTCTTAACCACCGCAATCAGCGTGCTGATAGCGGGGTCCGTATTTTGGACATTCTATGTCATAGTAATCTCCAGTAGGTATATTTTGGTAAGCGAAGTCAATCTGCTTCTGCTAAAAGATCTGGTTTTGAATCCATAATACTGGTCAGGGTTTAATCAACTCGTAACTTGCTGCCCTGTGAGTAACCGTTTCGCTTTAAATCCGTGATTGTCGCAGTTTAAGCAGTTTGTAGCTTTCTGTACTTTAAATCAAATGGACGAAAAAACAAGTCACATTGACTCTCTGTGCTTCTCCCTATTTACTCAAGATCATACCCATGCATTTATGCATATATATATATATATATATATATATATATATATATATATATATATATATATATATATATATATATATATATATAGATAGATATATATATTATATATATATATATATATATATATATATATATATATATATATATAGACAGATATATATATAGATATATATATCCATATATATATATATATATATATACATATATAATATATATATATATATATATATATATATATATATATATATATCTCCATATATATATATATATATCTATATATATATATATATATATATAAAGAGATGATATATATATCCATATATCTATCATTGATATCATAGGACAATCTATATATACGGTATATATAATTTGATTTACATATATATCTATATCAAGGCTTACATATGACGCCATGCTTAATATATAGAGCTTGAGGCATGATATCACAACCAAAATAACCATTTCTAACAATGATATTACTTTTCAGTGCTGCTAATATACAAAGGGGGTGTCAGCCAGGCCGGGAGAGAGAGGTCCCAAATTTAGGTAAATACAGAATAGCTCATGGCGTGCTGCAGATCGTTATCTTCTTTGAAGTGCCACGTTTGTGCCAGCACGTTATGCAGCTTGACAAATCCACTTATCACCTTGTGACTGTGTGGCAGGCGCCCTTTCATATATATAAAAATCCTGTTTATTTATCTATAGGCAGTGCTATATATATATATAGGATATATTGTGCACTATATATTGACCCAATTAATTATAAATGTTATTTTTACCCGTTATTGTCATGCGATATGTTGCGGTCATTACTCTTTGTTAATTTCGTCGCAGCAATTTAGTTTGTGATTTAACTTTAAAAATAGTTTGTTCCGTATTTATTACAATTGTATTTTACAAATGAAATACATACCGGTGCGTTACGTCACCTTCAGCGAAATACAGAATAGCTCATGGGGCTGCAGATCGTTATCTTCTTTTGATACTTGGCCAAATACCCTGAAAAATCATTGCCCGCTTGCCATAAATCAATGCCCCTTTCATATAACTGCCCCTTGTGAATTGTCTGAGCTATGCTATGCCATTTGTGACTGCAGAGCTGTTCTTAATTATACAATCAGTCAACCCGTTTTCTCAGCATGTGTTGCGGTCATTATTTTTTGTTAATTTCGTACGCAGTGATTCCAGAATTTGATTTAACAATCGAAGTGAGGGATATTGGCGGTAGTTTGCTAGCTAATGCTTACTCCCCACTTATATTGGACTGATTTGTGAGTTGTGAGAGCTTCCAGTCACAAGAGAGCTCTTCTGACTGTATAGACTTAATGAATATAAGAGCCAGTGGTACTGCAAGGGCTTCTCCTGCCTCCTTCAATACTTTGGGATGGATCTTATCAGGCCTACATGGCTTGTTGGCATTCAGTGCTTTCAGCTTCATCGCAACATCTGCAGGTACGGACTAGATAATGAGTTACTGGTGTTGATATTTTACTAGTATTTCCCTTGGTGAAGACAGAATGGCTCGTTAAGCACCGTGGCTCAATCGGCACCATATTAAGAACGCTTTTGATTATGCCCAGTGTTAAGATAAAGTATCTTTGATCTTGTTTTGGTCTTTGATGCCACATAGTTCCAAAAAGCCTCGGGGTTCTGCTTCGACTCCTTCGCGATCTTCTTTTCGAAATCTCGTTTTGCCTTGCGCGTGGCCCAACGTGCTTTATTTCGAGACCTTGTAAAATGTTTATATTCCTCACCTTCTTTAGACAACAGGTATCTTTTCAAACTGCGGTGCTTCTATTTTACCGTTTTAAGGGCTGCATCATTCATCCAGTGTTTGCTTCTAGCATTCTTCCTTGATGATGTCTGAGGGATGTATTTCTCACGTAAATTATCCATCTTGTTCTTCAATGTCTTCCAGCACTCATCAATACTTCTGTTGATTAATAAAACCACCCAGTCAATTTCCATCAGGTTCTACACAATTGCAGAATAATTTCCTTTATAATATTTAAACCTTATTTTGTTGTCAACGGTTGAGGTGTAGTCATATAACATTTCAAATAATACTACTAAATGGTCGCTCTTGTCAAGATATGCTATATGCTCAACATTCCTAATTTGTTCTTCCTCATCAATAAAACTAGATCAAGGATGTTGGATTTGTAATTTTCTCTGTATCTGGTCGGCTCCTTGGTGTCTCAAGAAACTTGGGTGCTGGGAATTCTGGGTTCTGAAGGCATACTTCGCTGACCCAATCTATTTCACGATGATTGAAATCCTCCCTGATGAGGAAATGTGTGTCTTTTTGCGCCGCTAGTGAGCTGAATATCGTGGTCATCATTTTCCGTAGAGCTATTGGGGCTTCTGTATATACAGCCTATAAAGATATGAAAATTACGTTTTATATCATTTGGTTGTGAATCCATTCTATATAGCAACATTTTAAATGTTGTTTGGATGTTTTCATGGAGTTTGTCAAACAGTTAGCACAACATGAATATGTTTTTAGTTGTGATACCAGCGCACCTTTTGTCAAACGTATGTGAGGTGACATTCAATTCTATGGCAAACATTTATGCTAATTGTGTTGCTTAATTTCCGGATAACATGTTTGCAAAGATTTAACAACTTTATAAAGCTTGTTTGATAACAATATCACGAATTACACATATTTATCCCATCACTTTGGTAGTACTATTAAAACTAGCGGATGACAATGCAGATACCATAAATGGTTTTGGAAGCAATGCAACACACCAATAGAATATTCTCCCGACATCCTAATAAGAAAAGGTGGATGTTTATGCAGATTCCAATTCTTAGCTCCAAGCAAAGAAACTACGTGCGCATTAGATATATTGACAAAATAAGGATACATGGTTTCCTCGAGAGGTGATGGCATGTATGTAGTACGGATTCCAGCCGTGAACCCTTTTGGGACTCGAAGAGAGCCAGAGCGCAGTACATGGCCAAGTCGCGTAAAAACGCTCAATTTAGAATTTAGAACTGTGTTAAAGACATTGCTCGTCAAGTTCATTCAAGGCGTGGTTCGGTGTTTAAGTTTTAGATCATAGATCATCTGAGGATGACGAGCTCCCGGATTGTGACCACCGTCAATATTAAAACTCTACTTGTCGTACATAGCCTAGTAGCTAAACACGAATGTAATCCGACACGCACACTGAGATACGGGCCAAGGCTCTCTCTCTCTCAGAATCCGGAGAACTAGCGGCATACTGTGCGTAAAAAAACATTGATTGTCAAGTTCTTCCAATGTGTGGTTTGGTATTAAAATTGTGATGGCAAGTTTTGAGTGTCGGAAATTTGGTGGACATATTATTCCAGGACGTGGTCAAGAGTTGGAGTGTGGATGACTAGTGTAGATGATAAAAGCACCTTTACCCCAGTGATGATAAGCGCATTCTCTTTATCACTTGTGAAACTGTAAAATTCGCACGCTCTAATTCCCCGTAGCTAATGCACCTTATCACATGGTATCCTCCTCTCAGCCAATCAAAGCTCAAGAATGTTCACTCAAGTGATTTGCTTGCTTAACATTAATCTGGTTGCGTGTTCCCTCTGGGGATGTAACGGTATTACCCCATCTCCCGGTTACTCGTTGAGACGCGAGACACTGATATTATCCGAACACACACGATCAAAAGAATGCATTTTTAATCATTTTCATTTATTCATTCATGCTGTATACCATTATACCTCATGGATGCATACACAATGATTGGGAATATAAGTGCTGATTTGTTTTTTCAGCTTCTTACTGCTGATAACTAAAGACATGAGGTATATTTTTACCTCTTGACTAAACCCTTGACTTGGACAGAATAAAGAAATAATATCTTTACCAAACGTGCTTTTACCCCATGGGTTATATTACCAGCCAAATTGTTAAACAATTCGCTGTACTATTTAAAAAAACCAACTTAATTTGTATTTGAAGGCCAGGTTTTAAGTACTGTTTTAACTCTACCTAGTTAGTAAGCACCTATAGACCTAATGGTCTTTTTGCCCTGGCCATCCGTCACCATCAAGTACAGGATGGCCATCATTGTAAATCTGTGAGCGTCTGTGTCTTCAGTGTGTGCTCTGTAGGTTAGCAGCCAGGAATTGATGTCACCTATACGAACCTATTATGTATTGTGAGGCTTTTGTACTATGGCCCTGGCAGAGATGCCAATCAACACCATATGTTTCACCAATAGAATCAATTGATGTTACATTGAACAAAGGCATCGATGGCCATCATTGTAAATCTGTGGTCGCAAATTGTGAAAAACACTGTTTGTACAGAGACGCTTTCTATCATATATATATATATATATATACATCTGCCCCACATTGTGGTTTTCACATGGGACTTGTTGTGGATGACATGACATTGATAACATTACAAAGGACCGCCTGCTTTACTTTATCTTAGCGTCGACACTTTAGATTTAGCACACACATGTCTAGTGTATACGAGAAACATGCTAGTGCAAGATAAATACGGCATACATTAAACTGCTAATATACTTCCCATTGCTGCCAAACTCTCTATTATAGGTGACCCTTGATTCAAGGTCTTGTGAAAAGCAATTGCAGATCTATGCAAAATTAGCTACGGTTGACGGTTGTCGACCCGCTTTGTATTCTAGATGCTGAGTAGAAGCTCGCTAAGCAGCTTCCCCTATCGGATTAGTTCTACTTCCGCCATGTGAGCTTTTGAA
>CM067347.1:37759959-37827459 GCA_034190875.2 Urechis unicinctus | reverse complement strand
TGTAGCTAACGACCATTCTTGATGTTGAATAAGGGCGGCAGAAGTGAATCCACCACCACCCTAATTGGGTGTATTGTGGGGCCCTGAGGTCGGTATTGGAAGCGTATTCTCTAGTGTCGTTACCTGGTCGTCTTAGCATTTGTATATATTCCCCCATATACATGAAGATCGGCATTCTAAAATGATCAGACAAATGCGCATTTGATTCAACAAAGTCTTTTGTCAGTCTCCCGTGTCCTGAATCATGTGACATGGATGATTGACTTCATTTGCATGATTCGCCACAGCTGGTCAAAATAATAAACTCCAAGAGAATTTTCGGATAGCAGAAACGTGATATACCAACTATATCTGGCGGTTAACACACAAAAACAAATTATGAGATGTTCATTTGCCTACAACAACAATTGCTCATTGTCTTTGGCTCAAATATGCATGTTCCAAGTAAGTGAAGAGTTGCGCGTTGCTTATGCAGACGTGTTGCATTAGAGATAACAACAGACTTCATAAACATACAGAGGTTAATAAAACGCATGGCGTTTGAACTCATATCTATGTATTGCACTCGATCCGATACGGCTTTTGAGAATATTAATATTCCATGGAAACATGTTAGAGAAATATCTATTTATGATTATTAATGGTTAACTGTATCGGCTTTGCTCGTATAGAGCAACGTCACTTGCTTTCGTTGATGTACCTAATTTGTAAAAGGTCTCAATGTTGCACATCAATACATATAGTTCGGCAAACTCAGAGTTTCTTGAATAAGATATCATTGTGTCATATTAAAAATTCAAAAATTCTAAGATTGCTCTTTAACGGTGTACGATATAACTTAAGTTTTGACCCGTATGTTTCTTTCTTTATTTTGGCGACACGTACTAAATTTCTGGTTCATTATACGATGGACCATTCTATTCCAACATGTGATCGATCTTCTTGATGTCGTGATCGGATAAATGGACCGTCTCGTTGCGTTGAAGTCCCCGTCGTTTGTATCGCATAATGTTTCTGTTCCAAGAACTAGCCTTGCCGTTTACCATAATGTACCTCGGCTTAATGGGTCTATTTCCATCCATCGCCTACCCTGGCAAATATGGATGGCGACATGTAGTTAATGGAAAGGATGAATATAACAAGGAAACTCCCCCAGCCGATCGTGGACATCCGCTAAGGTGGGTTTTTTTTTTCATTAGCGTGAACATGTTCTGCGGTAATTACGACCACAACTCTGGTGAATAGGGTAATACATTATATTTGCACTTGTTAAAGCTTCACACTATGTGTGTTGCCTTAGCAACTTAGATGTAATTTGCACCAATAATAAGGTGTTTGTTTTCCGTTACACTGCAGTGGGTGAAGTATCATGCTTACGGAAGATACGCATATATCAGATCAGGCGATCAGTCCAACGTCAATGAAGGACTGTTGGTAGTAACGCAGCAGCGAGCTTTTAATCATGAAATTGTAGCTATCATTTAAGATTGGAAATCACCACTATAATGCTTTACATTAACCAGGGTAATACTTTCCGTATGGAATTGTGTTGCGGAACTCTGAGCGTGCCGTAACATCCACGACGAGTGCCACGATTAACCACAAATAGATGTTGTAATGACACGCTTGTAAGGCTGTCACGCTTCTGTGCATTTTCCTAGTCAATGATAGGGTCTGGTTTTGAATATGGTGGTGCTGGAATGGGCAGCAACCAAATAGTACACTTAGTGTTATTGACTTATATTATAACAAGGTGCCTCCAAGGATCAAAATATGTTCAATGGAGTGGATTTTATCCGTGGTGATTTTAGTTATCGTCGCTTTACAGTTCACGCATGACATCATCTAACGACAGTGTTGTGATGCTCTCATTGTAATATCATGAACTTGACGCCGTATACCATTACACCAAACAAAGCAGTGCAATGCTCTCTATATGTCATCATTACCGTTTCATCGTCATAAAAACAATGATAGTAACAATGAAGACGAATGCTCATCTTTAAACAAATACAACACCAAATATGCACAATCTTTTCAAGGAATTAACGTATATTCAAGAAGGCAGACGACATTCACATACCTTCTGATTTGACTTAATATCCATTACATAAACCAATCAACCGGAACGACCACTTCTAAAAGTTACGTTATCATTATGCACATTTTTCTTTCTAGCAGCTTTGATTATATCTACTAACCACTGTGTTTACCTACGCAGGACCAGGATGGATGAACGTCGTGTCCCAAGCACCTCATCTATCCAATATACATATACTTAGCTCCCCTTATTGGTCACATAACTCATCTCCCGCACACGCATGCGCAAATCACCATTATTGCTTGGTCATGGAAACACTTACCTCGGTGTTATCATTGGTATATGTGGTGGGTATGATTAGTGGAAAGGGTGGAGAAAGTGGTCTGTGATATCGTTGCCAGGTGTAATAACTGGGAAGTGTGTTATGAATAACAGGTATGAGGTAAGTTTACAGTTTTCTTCTAGATCAAGAATCATTTTAAATTAAGGCTTATATGCGGATGTTTTTGTATGATGGACAGGTAATCATGAAAATACATTACTTGATTACACTAAGTAGTTGTACGTACTTAGTGCTGTAAAACGGAAGTTTATATGAGCTTATGCAGAGACTGGGAAATGATGCGGCGGAGCTCATTGAAATTGCAAGGTAATCAAAACAACTCTCAATAAGGCGCACAAAACACACATTTTAATCACTTAGAACACCCGGATGTAATTTCTTGCTATTTGCAGAGCCATTGCATGCATGATTAACATTATCGATTTGACATACTGCTTTGACAATAACATATGGACCCATTTTCTCTCCTTTCAATTTTTTTTATCATTTAATCAAAATATCAACTCGATTAGTGTACTGACTAACAATATACTTGAAAAGAAACGAAAGAACTATCCTTTTTCGGGGATGGTAGAGCCAATTTGTTAATCAAACAGACGACGTTAAACAATACCGTATTCTACTTAGTTAAACAGCGCTAAATTATTCTAACAAAATCCACAATACATTCAGATGGCGCTCACTTGTGATTCTGTGTTAGCGACATTAACATCTTACCCTCCAAATACGCCATAAGTGCATACGCGTTTATGCAGGGGGTGTCTTTGCACTATTGGTTAACTTTCTAACTGACAACACTTTGATCTTGATTGTTGGATCACCGTGTTATATATAGACCACACATATGCATAATTGTCATATAAATGTCGATCGACAACATCACCCATCTACTGATCTCACACATATGATGCATTTACTTTCATGCAATGCCTTACTGTCTACATAGCTGTCACGGGTTATACGGCAGAACACAATCATAATAGTGAAATCAACCTAATTATCGTCTCTTCTCTAGGAATAGTCGACGACATGGACTAATGGAAGCCTAGTTGGCGCGCGGAAGTTACAGACAGTTAATTACAATGCAGGCACTATGCAAATGAATTATTCAACTGTCAGAAAATCAAGCGGTCATCAACCGTACATATTAAGCGAGGCCAAAATATGGCAAAAGAACAAAGCGTGTGTGTGTGTGTGCGATGTGTATGTATGTGTGCTTATGTGAGTATGTGTATCTATTTGTATGTATGAATATGCATGTGTGTATGTGTATGTATGTATGTATGTATGTATGTATGTATGTATGTATGTATGTATGTATGTATGTATGTATGTATGTATGTATGTATGTATGTATGTATGTATGTATGTATGTATGTATGTATGTATGTATGTATGTATGTATGTATGTATGTATGTATGTATGTATGTATGTATGTATGTATGTATGTCTGTATGTATGTATGTATGTATGTATGTATGTATGTATGTATGTATGTATGTATGTATGTATGTATGTATGTATGCATGTTTTTATGTATGTTTGTTTGTGCGTGTGTGTTTGTGTGTGTTATAGGCAAATATTTAATATTACATTGCTTTGGGAATATGTATTCCATACTACAGTTCGAAACCAATACCGCAATGTTTTTATCATGTTGTTATTTGCATATTATCTTTACAACAAGCAGATGCTTTCGTCTAATTAAGCCATATTATAGCTTGCAGTAGACTTTATTCGGAAAGCAGTTCGGTCCGTCAATTCAGGTAGCACATTTGCATGTCACGCTTTAGCCGTATTTAAGCCATATTTGAGCTCTACGTACCCTTCCTCTACCCCTTACCTATTTGATAAGCAGTGTAGTTTGTTAAATGAGTGAGCATACCATTTCTAGTATAATGATAACGCTGAATCATTATATATTAACGCAATAAACACTCTTACTTAGATCACGATTTAAACAACTCAACAAGAAAAAGTGCATGCAATTTATCCGACCAAATTATAATCGTGCCGGTACACGGATATGTTTACGCAACGATTGAAAAGAACATACACGGCTTGGAATTGATCTTCAAATATTGAGGTGGCCGAAGAGTCAATTAACTGCTCTCCTCATTAGCATATTGTCCAACGTGACATTTCATCGTGCATGCACTGCAAATTAGTGGTGTGCAACCATGGTCTTGTCAGCAAATACGAAAAGACTGTAAGCCCGAGGTAACCGATAAGGGATACTGTCCCCTCTCGCCAGGCTATTACGTTGTGATATAACACTTGACACCTGCTACCTGACATTATCGTTTGGAGACCGTTTATTTGCCGACGCCGTAACAATTAAATGACGTATAATGATGTCAGCATTTGCAAATCATGCAAAAATGCAATAATCAGTGTTTTCTAATTATATTGTAAAACATAAAATAAGTTGTAAATAAATATAACAAAACTACCCGACTATATTTAACATGCAAAGTTCGGATCGTAAGCTAGGAGGGTTTACATGAAGCAAAAACAAATATCGCATACCTATGCTAAGAAAGCTCACTCGCGCCCTAACTAGACACTGTGACCACAAAATCAGTGAGCTTTTTCGTAGCGTCTTTTCAAATAACACAGAACTGTCAGACCAATTCAATCCTGTCATGGTTGCCTCAAAGCCTCAAATAATAATTTGTCTCCATTATATTCAAATGATTATATATATATATATATATATATATATATATATATATATATATATATATATATATATATAGATATATATATATATATATATATATATATATATATATATATATATATATATATATATATATTATACATATATATATATATCATATATAAATGCATATATATGTATATAATAAGTTTTATATATATATGCATATATATATTTCTACATTAATATATATATTTTTACACATTAACATATATATTTCTATATATATATATATATAATATTTATATACATATGTAAATGCATATATATTTACATATACATTCCTATACCTCTATATATGTATGTATATATACATTTTTATATATATATATATATTTACATGCGTATATATATATACATATTTACACATAATTATATACATATATAGATATATATATGTATATTATATATATATATCTATATGTATATTTATATATAATATATATATATAATATATGTATATATATATATATATACGTTGTATATATATATATATATATATATATATGAGATATATATATATATATATATATATATATATGTATATATATATATATATATATATATATATATATATATATATATGTATATACATATCATATATATATATATATATATATATATATGTATGTATAAATATTTTATATATATCTATATATACGTTGTATATATATATATTTATACATTATATATACTCTATATAGATATATATGTATATTAGATATATTTTATATGTATATATATATATATACATATATATATATATACATATATATAAATATATATATATATATATATATATATATATATATATTTCTATATATATATATATATATATATGTGTATATCGTATTATATATGTATATATATTTATGTACATATTTATAGATTTATATATATACCTATTATATTTTATACATAATTATATACATATATAGATATGTATATATATTATATACATTCTTTATGTATATATATATAAATATATATATATATAATATATACATACGTTGTATATATATATATATATATATATATATCTACATATGTGTATATATACGCAGAAATATTTACTTATATATGTCAGAAGGATGTTGCATTCGAGCATTAATATTGAACGTAAAATGATGCGCATAAATGTACCGTGGTTAAAAGAGAACGTATGCCAAGTTATCCGTTATCTCTTTAATAGAGTTCGATTGAATGAGTCGCAAGACACAGCATTAAAATATTATTTGAATATGATAAGCACCATGAAACTGGGGAACGACTAATTATTTAGACAATTCTGCTTGAGGGAGGTAAAATTAATCTAAATTACTGATGTCGTTGCCTCACCCTTCCTTGATCACTATCGAAAGCTCGAGCATTCGGTCAGTGCATGATGCATTGCGATTATTTTCTGCAGTAGAGATTTCCCGTTCGATTATCCAACGGAAGGTGTTTTACGTTTTATCACGAACAGGTTCGCATGCTCGGCATCGGGATGAGATATTGTAATTATTTATATTGCTCCATAAAGATGGCGTTTTTGGTGTGGAAAGTGTTATTGTCCCAACTTTTTAGTAATTTACCAATAAAATGCAAACGTTTTGGACATCTTTACTACCACACCAGCCAACCAGTTTTATGTTGTACAACACCCAACCCCCCATGTGCATGTTTGCTGCGTAAAAGAAACCAGGGAAATATTGAAAAAGGATAAGAATATGGTAGTTCAGTTAAAGTTGATATGATATCTAGATGATTATAAATTATTGCCATACAGTCACGGCGTATTCGTGTTAGGCAAAGACTCTAATCTGTGGATCCTCTACATGTGGTGATGTTCATGATATTTTTAGAAGTGATCAGCACATATATGAGGCTGTTTCCCGCTTGAGTTAAAAAGTGATGTGGAAGCCACCCTCTCTGCTACTCTTTGGTCTATGACCCTCGCCTTGCCTCGAGCATTGATTAACTGTGAACAATACCCCAACAACTAAGTCGAACTCCGAGTTGAGCAGTAACCTTTGACCATTTTTGTATTTGTCACCGCGTTATGATATCAGTCAGTTAAATCGTCGTGCTAAAGGCGTGATTACGAAAGGTAAGGAAGAAAGAAAACCGAATTGCATGTGTAGCTACATGCTTGGTCATACAATTTCGGTTTCACATCTTTGTGGTAGCAAATTTCTCTTGTCTGTATTACTATATATTCTTAGGCTTTGAGCAAGATGCGTACCACGTAAATCCAATTTTAATAATTTATTGTCTAAATTTGCCTTGAAACATTGAAAAATAAACCGATTTGCTAGCTTCTAATAACTCTCCATACGTCCACATGTGTGGATGTTTGTTTTCGCATTTTTCAGGCGATTTAGCGACGCATGTCATTTCACTTAAATCCATTGCAATCCAGCAAGTTGTTTGATTTTCATGTATTCATGATGGGCGGGTCACAATATTGCGCATTTTTCCCCATTTTGTCTAACACAAAGATGTAGCAGTCCAACAATATTTTTTATTCTTGTTTCTACTTTGCTCATTATCAGAGTATGATAATGTTTATCAATATTATAACACTGTATGCTGCAGCGTTAGGCTTGTGAGTCTAGTCATTTATATTAGTAGAAGTCTATATTATATATTGTTTCCTTTTAAAGAAATGACATTGGGCATCCATTCTTTTTTCGTGACTAACAACACGCGATTCCTGATGTCTATCAAGCTAACTTTAATTCACATGTGCATTATGTTATTGTGTATATATCTGTTATTGCTGCCGGACAATAGCCCTATGTTAAATGACAACACGCAACTCTCCGGCTTTGAATAGTATGCCGAGAATGTCTGCCCTAGACTACTTTAACGAAGATGGTTTAATATGTTGATCATTCATCCATAAGTTGCATAGTGCATGATCCAATACAAGCATTGCAAAACCATTAATCCCTGTATAATTGACCATAAATTTGCAACTTCATGGCAACGTTTTTTTTGCGAGACCGCTGCCATTGAAATATAGCTCAAGCAGAGAGGATGCCTTGCATGACAAAATGACATGGTCGATCTGTCATAAGAGTGAGCTGTTGTATTTGACTGTGTGGCCACAATGTTAGTAATTATAAACTACCTTTTGTCAATGATGCATCGTAATTCCGCTGTTTATTCACGTAAAAACAGTCCTCTCGTACTTCGATAAATTTTTCGATTAAGGGTTTTGTAAATTTAGGCAATCTAAAGCAACGGTCAAGTATTTGAATTAAAAAACCACGACATTAAGAAAGACAACATCTCACTCTTAACTAATTCAATACTGTCACCTGTGACATCTCATTGTGAATATCAAACTCGTAGTCCGTTAACCGACATCCTTAATGGGGCTAATATAATTGCAAACATTTAAAGGCGTACCTAGGCTCAGACGGCGAATGCTTTGATCAGAATCTATACGTTGTTGTTGTCCATCACATATTACAAAATAATATAAGCTGTAACCCTCAATTCGGGTGTATTTTGGAATTCTGATTTCACGACATATATTGTGAATAGGAGCTGGCGTCACTTTGAGCATTCCTGCAGTAATAGTCGAAGAAAACTATATGTCATGCAACCATGAGAAGATAATACTTCAAGGATACCTGTCTAGGAATGAGAGTCTAGTCCAAACTGGATATAGCGCACATAAACAGATAACAACGCATAATGTGGACGCCATGGCTAATCTAACATCGATACCACCATCCTCGGTAAGTTCTGGTTCCGCTTTTAACGAAGAGTATCAACCGAGAATACGCTATCATATGATAAACCTATTTCTTGTGTCAAGGTTCATATTGCTCTTTACACCTTTTCCATCTGACGCCGCATTGATATCCTGATTGTTCACTATGGTCTTAAATTAAATGTTTATTTCTCTTTGATGTGCATAATAACTTTTCGGAGGTTCGCATGAAATTGGAGATATATTTCTGATTTGCTGACCAATAAGTCAATGGAGTTTTCTGGATAATGTTGATGGATGGAGAGTGGGGTTTGCCGATGGCAGGTGACGAGCTGAGCAAGAATTGGTTCCGCAAATGGTTCCCTTCTCCGTACAAACCTCCACCTCACATGAAAACAACATATCATTATTTTGTCAATAAATCCTGTTCGCGAGTAATATGCTACTAAGGCTTTGAACCTGCGAAATTATCAGTCAATTCAATATCACCTATAGATCAAAGATCGAAGTATCTAACCAGAAAAACACATGTCATGTCGTACATTCCTTTCCCGTTAATGCAGCTGTCAGTTAGCATGTTTCCTGACTTGCAGCTCGACAGCACCCAAATGACGTCATTGGCGTGTATGTTTTACGATGACAAGGTTGAAGATAAAATAGAAATAGCAAACTCGAGTTATGGTTCCATTACTGTTGATAAAGTATAATAGCTGAAAATACCTTGCTCTGAGTAAGCACTGATTAATCACTCGAATTTCAGAATTAAGAACATTTAGTCATGGTGATTACAACGGCCTGTATGTATCTGGTAGATCTAGCCAGTATTCAGTATAAGGATAAATCAAATGCATATGTTGGGATGAAAACCGTATGAACGGTAGGATAATCATTAACGACATCTTGAATCAGTGTTGTTTATTCAATTTTACGTGGCTTCCAACCAATCCTGCTACCCATAAAAGATGCTACGTATATCCATGTCCACTTGTGCCATTCGGCATGAGTCAGCTATATCCATGATTTGAATCAGTGCCAATGCTCTTTCCATGCGGAAATTGAACTGTGCGCTCATGTAGTTAAGTGGCAAGCACGGCTTAATGGAGTGGTGAGTGGTCATGACCAGTCACCCATGAGACAGCAAATAAGCAATTGTGGTCACTAGGCTGAGTGACAATATGTCGGCGTTGGTGGAACTGGTTTCGTCCTACATGTGTCGCTTGCCGTAAGCCACAAAGTAGCATACCAGCACCGTTTTGGTCAAGGATAATAATTTTGCTTGCAATCAATAGCGTATTGTCCTCTGATTAGCAAACTATGCTATCAAATGAGAATGAACATTCCGTGACTAAATAAAAGTGCTCTATCACTTGTAAGGCAGTAAGAACATTTTGTCAGAATTTATGATGCTGGAGGAAAACAATTATACAATCGTATAGAATGGCTGTGTTGAAGACGAATTCATTATTTCCAAACGCCTTTGTATTTACAGGTTGCTTCATGAGGTAGGTATCATTCACGTTTGGCAATATTTTTGGCAATGTTGAGTTCCAGATCCATGTCTTCGACAAAGCGAACTGAATTTTGAAGATGTGTGATCGCCTAAAGAGACTTCCGCTGCCGATATCATTAGCCGGATGCAGTTAAATATGTGCCAAAAGTAGTACAAATCATTCTATTGTGGATCCGTTTGCGAACGCAATATACCCCCATTCATCGCCGGTTTATAGGATAAGCTCTCGCCTCTGCTTTATCAAGGAGCTGTATCGCAGTCTCAAACACAATTCTGAGTAGTAAACAATGGGGTGTCTGCGGAAATGGCGTAATATGACACGAACGCAACTCGACGAAGATGTACGACGCACATCTGTCACATTCTTTAGTTAATTGCATAGTCTATATAATCTCATATGACGAGCTTTATAACGTCATTAAGTGCAATATCGTACTCTGTAATACCTGTACTCGTCCCTGCTTTCCCGGGGCCCGTTTCGTCATCAGACAACTGTAATTCCATAAATCAATGACATGGAAGCAGTGACAGCAGTAAGCTCTGGGTGGATGTCGGAATTGATATTGCCTTTGGTAGCATAATGCTTGGTAAAAGAGCTCAAATGAGGCTATTACAAATATAAAGTTGATGTGCCCATAGAATCTCTCTTATATGTGGCCAAAAAGAGGGACTGAAATACCGGAAGCATTTAACAATATAGAAAGTAACATCTGACAGACGAATAAGTCGCAACTATACAAATATAATGAAGCTTTAAGATGCTCATGACTGATGCCGTTTATGAGCGCATCGCTAAAAACAAACTCCAATTCTACGAGCGTAACAGGAAATGGGATTTGATTGATTCATTATTGTTCCATGTAATATCACCACGTACATTTCGTGACAAAAACGTTAAATATATTTTACCAATCAAACATTGGCTGAATCCAAATGGGTATTAGTCGGCTGTCAAAGAGAAGTCCCTTTTAACCAGTCTTGTGGAGCTAGGATTTCTCCACTCAAAGAAAATGCCACTGCAAACATTATTGATTGATTGTCTTTGTCGCCAAGCCGTATTGAGCTCCATCTATCAGTACTTTTACCATAACACAAATGCAGTCCAGTTGGTGCATAGAGCCAATTTTTCATTCGTTTTCGAATGATTTTATACGTAACTGGGTCAAGTTGTGCTTATGTAATAAAACCTTAGAATAGATATTATCTCACGAGAGTGAATCTGCTACAGTAGCGTAAACAGGTGAGAACCTGAGGATTGCTTAGCTGACACACCTATGAAGTCGGATCGCCGACAGGTGTTATCACTGGTGAGCATATTTGAATCTTTTATGCCTGACACTGTGTTCCAAATGAATGGACCTGTAATTTACAATAAGTACAAGATGTTACAATATTAATCCTCAGCATGGAATAATGAAGACCATTGTAAATCTACTATGACGTTGTATTGCATTTAAAGAACAAGCAATTTAATTATGCATTGCCTCCAATTTATTAAATTTTACTCTTATGACTCGATTTAGGCAGCCTTTATTAATAAAATCGTGCCCCATTGATTTCCACAACAAAAAGCAGAGACAGACTAGCATAAAAAACTACGTGGATTTATATTGACACTTCACAGTCTATTGAGTTTTTAATTAGCAAACATAATGCGCATCACAGATCTAAGGATGTTGAAAGCAGAGTCAATGTATGTATGCAAATATATGGGCGTAACAATCCACTATGGTTCTTAGGCAAAATGCCAACTAACATACAAGACAGTGAATGGACAACGAGCTAGGCGGCTAGTGGGTATCAGGGGCAGGTGGCAAAGTATGATGTTTGCCCAAAAGGTATATCAATAAGATGATGTGCAGCCTGCGGCCTTATGTAACTTCCTATCTTGGCCACCCTGATTACAATTCCTTGAATTCCTCGATTCTCCAGGTGCAATGCCGCCACCGGGTCTCAGGCAATGGCGTTACAGGACAGCATCATACTATTGCTATGAAATTGGTCACCTAATGCAATTCAAATGTCTTTGTAAATATGCGTAAACAGGAATTATAGGTTGTTATGTTTGCGAGTATTGCAAATCGACCTGCAAACGTTTGTTAAGAGCCCCAATTCGACATTTACGAACGTAATTCCTTTTTGTAATTGACCTGTTAGGGTTGGATCAATGTGAACACCAGGCAAACCAACTTTTAATGTTGGTGCATCGCCGAATTTCTATGGCTGCTTTATGAATAACAGCATAAATGAGAGAGCTGCTCCACCAAACGATTGTAACAATCGACGAGTGAATAGCCGAACGTATGGCAATTTATGTTCCAGCTTCATTTCAGACTTAATCACAGACACTTCCTGGCGGTCGTTATATACATTTGATGGAAATCTCTCCTGCTTCGACAAGGTAAATTCACTGCATATGTTCCAACAGTGATCGTTCTGATAGCTTTTGTCCTAAACGAAATGTCGCTCGCACTTATTTCGATGGTTATCATTTCCGTGCTGTTATTAATGTCGCATTATGATATCACTGGTCGTATCTCTATATCTGGTGGTAAATACTATATAAGAACTGATACTGAATGGACCAGGCAACTCAGGGGAATGAGTCAGATGAACAGGTTTTCAGGCGTTCTTCTACTGACTGACCAGTGATACTGAAATGGGAACATTGCAGGCGTTCTTATGACAATTCAGCACACAATGCAGTGCAGCAACAGTAAATGATCAGATGAACTTTCACTTATATGAAAACAAGAGATTTTATCCAACTTCATGAGACAATTATAAGGCCCCGTCTAGTATGCGCAATTTAGGCATGGTCACCGTACCCGGAGCGTGACGTAGACAAATACAATAAGTGTAGAATGGTTGCTATAAATGTCGTAACACGTATGTCTGACTCAAGTTGCGAACGAAGACTGCACTGCCTAGGGCTGACATCAGGCAAAACATTGCGCCTCTGTTGAGATCTCTTACATGCATTCAAAGGTTCAATGGACGAGATTGTGTTTTGCTGCTTTTCGACATTGCAAACTCAAGACTCCGGCGACTTTTGTCATCGAGTTTTGACCCCGAGAAATAGATGAGCAGCTTGAATAATTATAGCAAATTCAACTAAATTCTTTTGAAAAGTAATAATCTAACAATGGCAGAAGTGTTGCGATGTGATCATCCTAATGCTGTAATTGTTAATATAATTAAAAAAAGCAATAGGTAAAACAAATAGCCAGCCACAAAGACGTCGATCATAACTTCCATAACTTATCCCAGAAAATATAACATTACCTTCGTTTTGCATCACGTCTGTTGTATTCACAAACAATGATACGTTACCATTTCAACAGATTGGGTACTGATTCACAGGAAAGTCAGTATGCCTTCAGGGGCGAAAAATAATTTCAAAACTCATGAAAAATTTTAAGATTATGAGATTCACAGGTCTTCTTCAGCACATCATCGTTGAGGTAATGTGGTTTTACCGCTAGATCATATATGTCATTATTGCTATCTGTTATTTCAAAACTCATGAAAATTTTGCAATCGATTGAAAATATATAATCAAATTAATTGCCCATGTTCTAATCCACGAGAGAGATCATCGATCGTTTTTGCTTCTATCTTTAGTCATAAACATCAGTTGATTATAAACATCAGTTGATAGAAGCTATGCCTCCGGCCTAGCTCCAATGTCGCGCAGCTCCTATAAGTCATTTGTGTTATAACAGTGAAACTGGAACGCATAATTGACACCAATTGACCCAGTTCGGTTGATTAATGAAATTGAGGCGCCTGCTGGCAGCTGCTGCTGAATTGCCCCTTGCAATCTAAATAGATGACAGAAGTGCCACAAGATTATGAGATTCACAAGTCTTCTTCAGCACATCATCGTTGAGATAATGTGGTTTTTGTTGCTAGATCATATATGTCATTAAACACATTCCATTAAATATCTGTGATTTCATTATTGATATCTGTATTGTGCATCAGTTAAACACATTCAGATACATAAATATCGTGTGAAATTTCCAGATGTGCTATTTTTAAGCTGCGTTGCGCTATGAGCAATAATGTGACTGTCTGCTAATAATTTATCCAATTTACATTAAACAAGCACACAGACAGACAATTACTCAAAAACAAAGAACACCAATGATCAGTCAAGGAATAGCCAAAGTCATGAATACTTAAATATCATTTGAGTTACAATGTTACTCTAAGCAAAACACTTGGATTTGGTTGACCTGCTTATTATCGATAGGTTTTATAACAGTGAATATATATGTTTATATACATATATATATATGCTAATATATATATATATATATATATATATATATATATATATATATACATATATATATATATATATATATATATATTATATATAGATATACATTATATTTATATATATATATATATATATATATATACATATGTGAATATTTATATATATTGATACAGGAATTTCGCGCTCTCTCTCTCTATATATATATCTATATATAAATACAAATAAAGCATATATACATCATATATATATATATATATATATATATATATATTTGTATATATATATATGCATATATATATATTAATATATATATATATGTATATATATATATTATATATATACTTTATTTGCATTTGAGTTAAAATTGGTGCTCCAATCGAGACGCTTGTTATTATTATTATATATACAGATACTATATATATACTTTGCACAGATAACAAGTATAATGACTCAGCTATAAAACACAGATAAAAGGAAATTTGCTCTCATTGCATGTTAAAAGTGGCAAAGATTTGATTGAAACGTTAAACACAGTATTTATCATCAAAACGCTGAAAAATTATACCTGTAACCGACTCTTATTTGTGTTCAGGGAATGAATATAAGACCTTTTCATGGTGTGCAAACCCAAATATGTTGGGTCCCATTGGTTATAAATGCAGAATTCTGCACAAATTCAAAGATAATTATTTGACACTAAAATCAGCACAACACAAATATGATGAGATGATAGTCACTGAAAACTTTAATAGCAATATCTTTCATAGCAATCACGTTTTAGTGCAGTATCCCAGGGCGATTTATAAGAGGACTTTAATCGTACCCGTCCAGTATTAGGCCTTGACTGCAAATACATTAAAATCAAATGGCCCTAGTAATGTATGGTTAAATGGATCGCTAATAGTATGCAACATATACAAATAATGTCCAATGAAAGTCTTACCATGCAGTGTCCGAACTGCATGAAAATATCCTCTTGTCAGCTATATGAGAGTGTACCATATGAACTCCACGTCAGCCCCAAATGTCAAGCGCCAGACTTTGACATGAAATCATAGAACGATACGTCAGGTGACCATCTCGCCCACTGGTGACAGTTTAAGTCTATGTCCCAACAAGGTCGACATCCATTTATAATAGTGTTTCATGTTTGTGGTCCCTTCTCTGCCCCTGGACCCGGGACGGGGGAAGGGACTGTTTTTGGTTTCCTTGTGGGTTTTGTTTTCCTTTGTCGGTTGTGAGTTTGCCTTCTTGATATAGCTGTTGAAGTATCACTTAGTGGAAGTGGCGGGGACATTGATGCACACCAATCCAGCAGCGGAGGAGATTGTCATTTTACACACAGGCACTCAAGTCAAAACCCCAGAGCGACAGTGACATGTATAATGATAAAGGGTGGGAAATACTGAGCGAGCTCTGTGCACGCTGTGAGTCCTTGTCGAAAAGACTTTAGATTATCCAACCATACCGACGCTTTGGACACATTTTCGGTGCATATATACATGCAATTGATTTTATCAATACGTTTTGGGTACTCGTTCGTGCTATAAATAACGTTATTTTACAAATTGCTGGAGCGAATATTTGCATTGGAACAAACCAGACGCAACCCAATGTCTGCGATGCGAATTGCTTAGCATCGCGCACTCTCATTGGATACAGCTAGATTTCTCTCAGACGAGCTATTTTAGAGGGGACACATTCATGTTGCTCAGGCCAACTCAATACGTCTCTCTTTGTATGTATTTACAATGTGATCTTACCTTATCGACTAGAGATTTGCCTTTATTTCGACGTTGCCCCACGTGGAGAAACCTTGGCGTGTTCTTATATATTATAAGGTTATGCAAATGCGTTCTCTCAAGTCAGCTGACCTCACCCGCTCGATGAACTCTTTGTTTTGGTGAGTAACATGGATCTCCGTGCGTCGTAATAGCGGCAGGCTATTGTGGCTTATCAAATAATATTCGTGTAGGATAACTGAACCAACCCTATATTTATACTATTACTATCAAAATGGAGTATGATTCGATCAGTTTGTCACAGACTTAGTGTTATTTTACCTACCATGTCTCCGGATTAGAATATTTGCTGTTTTCAAGAAAAACTGATGTCATCTTCGATGATTGTGCCGTAAGACACGATCTGGTAGGTACCAGGTCAGAGGGTGTTGTTCCTTCGCTTGATCAGGTTCCCGTACCGGCGTCGGGACACCGTACGCGTTCCCCTCGAAGACTCGGCTTTCGCGCCAAATCTAGAAACTTCAGGTGTTGACGTGCAGCTTTCCACACCAGTATCTTCAGGTGGCAGCGACGCGAAGTGAAGCCAGCCAGTTTATGCAGTGATTGAGTGCGAGAAGTTGAAAACGCGACACCCCCTTGGGACATACTGCATTAGTCTTGAGGACGAAAATGCATGGTTCGGGATTGTGGAGTAAGTGGGTTTTGGTTGTAGCCCAATGGCAGTATTGCTACACATCTTGATGGTGATACATGTTCTGTGTTAATGGATGTATAACACACCCTATATGTTTTGTAACTGTTTTCAGACGCCCGGGTAGGACCGGCTGAATGTGAGTAATTGACTTGACGGGTACACTTCATGACGTATCTTGCGAATCCAGCTTACGACTTTTTTCCTGCATTGTCAAACGACTTGAACTGATGACCCAAGTCGACCATAGCGCGTTTGCATAAGTGGAAGACTCTTTAAATCTATATTCTTGTTAAGTCTAGCCTGATGTAAGTACGCATTAGTCGCTGTATAGGATATTAAATGTTTTATTTTGTACTTTACGAAAGTGTCAAAGGTTGTTTTGCGATGCGAGGGGCGTTAGACAGCGATTTTGTCTTAGTCTCATTTTGTGATAGTCACTGAGGTCAGTGATCCGATTGTGGGGGTATAGCCCTCGCCGGCTATTCGGGAATCTAGGTCACGTGATACTGGGCGATGATAGTTGGATGGTAGTCTGGTTTCAAGAGTACTTGACGTTTTTGCACTAACGATGCCGGTTGCCGCCAATCTTCTCGGATCTGTCTGTGAGAGGTCACATCCAGAAAAGCTGTTCCGTGTTACCTCACGCCTAGTTTCGTGCCGTTTCAATACAGCGCATGAATGATAATGTATAATAATGCCTCGGTGCGATTATTGGCAATATTATCAATCTTTTGCTGATCATCCAAAGCTGTATATCGATGATACCCATCGAACTTCTAATGAGCTAGGGGAACGATCCTCCTGTTTTGCAGTGCTTTTGATATTTGTATTCCCCGAACGATAAAATTGCTTTGTGTTAACAAATTGAAGATCCTTGTATTAAGACCATTGGTGACTTAACCGTTCGCACTTTCGAGGTATGGACCTTCGCTCTCGGTATAGGCATTGGAAACCAAGCAGTTCCTACATTATCAGAATTCCGCACAAACAAGCAACAACTGCGTGCATCCAAATAAAGAGCAACTACTTTGCGGTCTCGCAGATCAATTGTCTTGGTTCTGTCAAATTTAAATTCGCACGATTGTCTGTCATCTTCGACCCTGCATGACATTGAGATCAGAAAAAAACTTAACGTTAGGGCTTCTCCAGTCTATATAAACATGGTAAACTCTGTGTTTATAGTGTGATCAATAATCTCAAACCGGTCCAATAACCGTCGCATCTGATCAGTTAAAGCCAAAATTTGATAAAATGTCAGTTAAAATTAGCGCGCCCGACAAAACGCCATTATCTAGGTCAACCATGCGTGTGACGTCAGGTAAAGGAGGCCGTTCTCAGAGACACACGAAGATCCCCGTTGTTTACATTGGCGGAGTTCGTCTCTCGTTTTTGGGATTTTGGATCGTTTTTAGCCATCTTGTGACCGCCTGAACACGATGGTTAATCGTTGTTGTGTTGGGGGCTGCTCGCGTACCAGTCGGGACGGCGTGAGCTTGTTCAGGTTTCCACGAAAAGACGATTTTAAAAAAACAATGGAGGCAAGGAGTGGGTGTGGCCACTGCACAACTATCATGCATGTAATGTTGAATAGACATTATGTGCTTGTTTGTTTTGTGCATAAATTCTATCCCAATTGATTAGTTACTTCTTCGTTACACAGATTTTGGAAGCAGCTATGGCTGAAAATGTCACTGACATGGAAGCAGTGACAGCAATAAGCTCTGGGTGGATGTCGGAATTAATATTGCCTTTGGTAGCATAATGCTTGGTAAAAGAGCTCAAATGAGGCTATTACAAATATAAAGTTGATGTGCCCATAGAATCTCTCTTATATGTGGCCAAAAAGAGGGACTGAAATACAGGAAGCATTTAACAATATAGAAAGTAACATCTGACAGACGAATAAGTCGCAACTATACAAATATAATGAAGCTTTAAGATGCTCATGACTGATGCCGTTTATGAGCGCATCGCTAAAAACAAACTCCAATTCTACGAGCGTAACAGGAAATGGGATTTGATTGATTCATTATTGTTCCATGTAATATCACCACGTACATTTCGTGACAAAAACGTTAAATATATTTTACCAATCAAACATTGGCTGAATCCAAATGGGTATTAGTCGGCTGTCAAAGAGAAGTCCCTTTTAACCAGTCTTGTGGAGCTAGGATTTCTCCACTCAAAGAAAATGCCACTGCAAACATTATTGATTGATTGTCTTTGTCGCCAAGCCGTATTGAGCTCCATCTATCAGTACTTTTACCATAACACAAATGCAGTCCAGTTGGTGCATAGAGCCAATTTTTCATTCGTTTTCGAATGATTTTATACGTAACTGGGTCAAGTTGTGCTTATGTAATAAAACCTTAGAATAGATATTATCTCACGAGAGTGAATCTGCTACAGTAGCGTAAACAGGTGAGAACCTGAGGATTGCTTAGCTGACACACCTATGAAGTCGGATCGCCGACAGGTGTTATCACTGGTGAGCATATTTGAATCTTTTATGCCTGACACTGTGTCAGGCATGGAATAATGAAGACCATTGTAAATCTTCTATGACGTTGTATTGCGAATAAGAACAAGCAATTTAATTATGCATTGCCTCCAATTTATAAAATTTTACTCTTATGACTCGATTTAGGCAGCCTTTATTAATAAAATCGTGCCCCATTGATTTCCACAACAACAAGCAGAGACAGACTAGCATAAAAAACTACGTGGATTTATATTGACACTTCACAGTCTATTGAGTTTTTAATTAGCAAACATAATGCGCATCACAGATCTAAGGATGTTGAAAGCAGAGTCAATGTATGTATGCAAATATATGGGCGTAACAATCCACTATGGTTCTTAGGCAAAATGCCAACTAACATACAAGACAGTGAATGGACAACGAGCTAGGCGGCTAGTGGGTATCAGGGGCAGGTGGCAAAGTATGATGTTTGCCCAAAAGGTATATCAATAAGATGATGTGCAGCCTGCGGCCTTATGTAACTTCCTATCTTGGCCACCCTGATTACAATTCCTTGAATTCCTCGATTCTCCAGGTGCAATGCCGCCACCGGGTCTCAGGCAATGGCGTTACAGGACAGCATCATACTATTGCTATGAAATTGGTGACCTAATGCAATTCAAATGTCTTTGTAAATATGCGTAAACAGGAATTATAGGTTGTTATGTTTGCGAGTATTGCAAATCGACCTGCAAACGTTTGTTAAGAGCCCCAATTCGACATTTACGAACGTAATTCCTTTTTGTAATTGACCTGTTAGGGTTGGATCAATGTGAACACCAGGCAAACCAACTTTTAATGTTGGTGCATCGCCGAATTTCTATGGCTGCTTTATGAATAACAGCATAAATGAGAGAGCTGCTCCACCAGACGATTGTAACAATCGACGAGTGAATAGCCGAACGTATGGCAATTTATGTTCCAGCTTCATTTCAGACTTAATCACAGACACTTCCTGGCGGTCGTTATATACATTTGATGGAAATCTCTCCTGCTTCGACAAGGTAAATTCACTGCATATGTTCCAACAGTGATCGTTCTGATAGCTTTTGTCCTAAACGCTCGCACTTATTTCGATGGTTATCATTTCCGCGCTGTTATTAATGTCGCATTATGATATCACTGGTCGTATCTCTATATCTGGTGGTAAATACTATATAAGAACTGATACTGAATGGACCAGGCAACTCTGGGGAATGAGTCAGATGACAGGTTTTCAGGCGTTCTTACTGACCAGTCATTGCAATTCAGCAAACAATGCAGTGCAGCAACAGTAAATGTTCAGATGAACTTTCACTTATCTCAAAACAAGAGATTTTATCCAACTTCATGAGACAATTATAAGGCCCCGTCTAGTATGCGCAATTTAGGCATGGTCACCGTACCCGGAGCGTGACGTAGACAAATACAATAAGTGTAGAATGGTTGCTATAAATGTCGTAACACGTATGTCTGACTCAAGTTGCGAACAAAGACTGCACTGCCTAGGGCTGACATCAGGCAAAACATTGCGCCTCTGTTGAGATCTCTTACATGCATTCAAAGGTTCAATGGACGAGATTGTGTTTTGCTGCTTTTCGACATTGCAAACTCAAGACTCCGACGACTTTTGTCATCGAGTTTTGACCCCGAGAAATAGATGAGCAGCTTGAATAATTATAGCAAATTCAACTAAATTCTTTTGAAAAGTAATAATCTAACAATGGCAGAAGTGTTGCGATGTGATCATCCTAATGCTATAATTGTTAATATAATTAAAAAAAGCAATAGGTAAAACAAATAGCCAGCCACAAAGACGTCGATCATAACTTCCATAACTTATCCCAGAAAATATAACATTACCTTCGTTTTGTATCACGTCTGTTCGCTACCATTTCAACAGATTGGGTACTGATTCACCGGAAAGTCGGTATGCCTTCAGGGGCGAAAAATAATTTCAAAACTCATGAAAAATTTTAAGATTATGAGATTCACAGGTCTTCTTCAGCACATCATCGTTGAGGTAATGTGGTTTTATCGCTAGATCATTATTGCTATCTGTTATTTCAAAACTCATGAAAATTTTGCAATCGATTGAAAATATATAATCAAATTAATTGCCCATGTTCTAATCCACGAGAGAGATCATCGATCGTTTTTGCTTCTTTCTTTAGTCATAAACATCAGTTGATCATAAACTTCAGTTGATAGAAGCTATGCCTCCGGCCTAGCTCCAATGTCGCGCAGCTCCTATAAGTCATTTGTGTTATAACAGTGAAACTGGAACGCATAATTGACACCAATTGACCCAGTTCGGTTGATTAATGAAATTGAGGCGCCTGCTGGCAGCTGCTGCTGAATTGCCCCTTGCAATCTAAATAGATGACAGAAGTGCCACAAGATTATGAGATTCACAAGTCTTCTTCAGCACATCATCGTTGAGATAATGTGGTTTTGTTGCTAGATCATATATGTCATTATTGCTATCTGTATTGGTGCATCAGTTAAACACATTCAGATACATAAATATCGTGTGAAATTTCCAGATGTGCTATTTTTAAGCTGCGTTGCGCTATGAGCAATAATGTGACTGTCTGTTAATAATTTATCCAATTTACATTAAACAAGCACACAGACAGACAATTACTCGAAGACAAAGAACACCAATGATCAGTCAAGGAATAGTCAAAGTCATGAATACTTAAATATCATTTGAGTTACAATTGTTACTCTAAGCAAAACACTTGGATTTGGTTGACCTGCTTATTATCGATAGGTTTTATAACAGTGAATATATATAAATATATATGTTTATATACATATATATATATGCTAATATATATATATATATATATATATATATATATATATATATATATATATATATATATATATATATATATATATATATATATATATATATATCTCTATATTTCTATATATATATATATATATATATCTATATATATATATATATATATATATATATATATATGTGAATATTTATATATATTGATACAGGAATTTCGCGCTCTCTCTCTCTATATATATCTATACATAAATACAAATAAAGCATATATACATCATATTTATATATATATATATTTATATATATATATATGCATATATATATATATATATAATATATATATATATATATATATATATATATATATATATATACTTTATTTGCATTTGAGTTAAAATTGGTGCTCCAATCGAGACGCTTGTTATTATTATTATATATACAGATACTATATATATACTTGGCACAGATAACAAGTATAATGACTCAGCTATAAAACACAGATAGAAGGAAATTTGCTCTCATTGCATGTTAAAAGTGGCAAAGATTTGATTGAAACGCTAAACACAGTATTTATCATCAAAACGCTGAAAAAATATGCCTGTAACCGACTCTTATTTGTGTTCAGGGAATGAATATAAGACCTTTTCATGGTATGCAAACCCCATATATGTTGGGTCCCATTGGTTATAAATGCAGAATTCTGCACAAATTCAAAGATAATTATTTGACACTAAAATCAGCACAACACAAATATGATGAGATGATAGTCACTGAAAACTTTAATAGCAATATCTTTCATAGCAATCACGTTTTAGCGCAGTATCCCAGGGCGATTTATAAGAGGACTTTAATCGTACCCGTCTAGTATTAGGCCTTGACTGCAAATACATTAAAATCAAATGGCCCTAGTAATGTATGGTTAAATGGATCGCTAATAGTATGCAACATATACAAATAATGTCCAATGAAAGTCTTACCATGCAGTGTCCGAACTGCATGAAAATATCCTCTTGTCAGCTATATGAGAGTGTACCATATGAACTCCACGTCAGCCCCAAATGTCAAGCGCCAGACTTTGACAAGAAATCATAGAACGATACGTCAGGTGACCATCTCGCCCACTGGTGACAGTTTAAGTCTATGTCCCAACAAGGTCGACATCCATTTATAATAGTGTTTCATGTTTGTGGTCCCTTCTCTGCCCCTGGACCCGGGACGGGGGAAGGGACTGTTTTTGGTTTCCTTGTGGGTTTTGTTTTCCTTTGTCGGTTGTGAGTTTGCCTTCTTGATATAGCTGTTGAAGTATCACTTAGTGGAAGTGGCGGGGACATTGATGCACACCAATCCAGCAGCGGAGGAGATTGTCATTTTACACACAGGCACTCAAGTCAAAACCCCAGAGCGACAGTGACATGTATAATGATAAAGGGTGGGAAATACTGAGCGAGCTCTGTGCACGCTGTGAGTCCTTGTCGAAAAGACTTCAGATTATCCAACCATACCGACGCTTTGGACACATTTTCGGTTCATATATACATGCAATTGATTATATCAATACGTTTTGGGTACTCGTTCGTGCTATAAATAACGTTATTTTACAAATTGCTGGAGCGAATATTTGCATTGGAACAAACCAGACGCAACCCAATGTCTGCGATGCGAATTGCTTAGCATCGCGCACTCTCATTGGATACAGCTAGATTTCTCTCAGACGAGCTATTTTAGAGGGGACACATTCATGTTGCTCAGGCCAACTCAATACGTCTCTCTTTGTATGTATTTACAATGTGATCTTACCTTATCGACTAGAGATTTGCCTTTATTTCGACGTTGCCCCACGTGGAGAAACCTTGGCGTGTTCTTATATATTATAAGGTTATGCAAATGCGTTCTCTCAAGTCAGTTGACCTCACCCGCTCGATGAACTCTTTGTTTTGGTGAGTAACATGGATCTCCGTGCGTCGTAATAGCGGCAGGGCTATTGTGGCTTATCAAATAATAAATATAAGTCGTGTAGGATAACTGAACCAACCCTATATTTATATATATTTATACTACTATTACTATCAAAATGGAGTATGATTCGATCAGTTTGTCACAGACTTAGTGTTATTTTACCTACCATGTCTCCGGATTAGAATATTTGCTGTTTTCAAGAAAAAAACTGATGTCATCTTCGATGATTGTGCCGTAAGACACGATCTGGTAGGTACCAGGTCAGAGGGTGTTGTTCCTTCGCTTGATCAGGTTCCCGTACCGGCGTCGGGACACCGTACGCGTTCCCCTCGAAGACTCGGCTTTCGCGCCAAATCTAGAAACTTCAGGTGTTGACGTGCAGCTTTCCACACCAGTATCTTCAGGTGGCAGCGACGCGAAGTGAAGCCAGCCAGTTTATGCAGTGATTGAGTGCGAGAAGTTGAAAACGCGACACCCCCTTGGGACATACTGCATTAGTCTTGAGGACGAAAATGCATGGTTCGGGATTGTGGAGTAAGTGGGTTTTTGGTTGTAGCCCAATGGCAGTATTGCTACACATCTTGATGGTGATACATGTTCTGTGTTAATGGATGTATAACACACCCTATATGTTTTGTAACTGTTTTCAGACGCCCGGGTAGGACCGGCTGAATGTGAGTAATTGACTTGACGGGTACACTTCATGACGTATCTTGCGAATCCAGCTTACGACTTTTTTCCTGCGTTGTCAAACGACTTGAACTGATGACCCAAGTCGACCATAGCGCGTTTGCATAAGTGGAAGACTCTTTAAATCTATATTCTTGTTAAGTCTAGCCTGATGTTAGTACGCATTAGTCGCTGTATAGGATATTAAATGTTTTATTTCGTACTTTACGAAAGTGTCAAAGGTTGTTTTGCGATGCGAGGGGCGTTAGACAGCGATTTTGTCTTAGTCTCATTTTGTGATAGTCACTGAGGTCAGTGATCCGATTGTGGGGGTATAGCCCTCGCCGGCTATTCGGGAATCTAGGTCACGTGATTTCCTTGCCCGCGATACTGGGCGATGATAGTTGGATGGTAGTCTGGTTTCAAGAGTACTTGACGTATTTGCACTAACGATGCCGGTTGCCGCCAATCTTCTCGGATCTGTCTGTGAGAGGTCACATCCAGAAAAGCTGTTCCGTGTTACCTCCCGCCTAGTTTCGTGCCGTTTCAATACAGCGCATGAATGATAATGTATAATAATGCCTGGGTGCGATTATTGGCAATATTATCAATCTTTTGCTGATCATCCAAAGCTGTATATCGATGATACCCATCGAACTTCTACTGAGCTAGGGGAACGATCCTCCTGTTTTGCAGTGCTTTTGATATTTGTATTCCCCGAACGATAAAATTGCTTTGTGTTAACAAATTGAAGATCCTTGTATTAAGACCATTGGTGACTTAACCGTTCGCACTTTCGAGGTATGGACCTTCGCTCTCGGTATAGGCATTGGAAACCAAGCAGTTCCTACATTATCAGAATTCCGCGCAAACAAGCAACAACTGCGTGCATCCAAATAAAGAGCAACTACTTTGCGGTCTCGCAGATCAATTGTCTTGGTTCTGTCAAATTTAAATTCGCACGATTGTCTGTCATCTTCGACCCTGCATGACATTGAGATCAGAAAAAAAACTTAACGTTAGGGCTTCTCCAGTCTATATAAACATGGTAAACTCTGTGTTTATAGTGTGATCAATAATCTCAAACCGGTCCAATAACCGTCGCATCTGATCAGTTAAAGCCAAAATTTGATAAAATGTCAGTTAAAATTAGCGCGCCCGACAAAACGCCATTATCTAGGTCAACCATGCGTGTGACGTCAGGTAAAGGAGGCCGTTCTCAGAGATACACGAAGATCCCCGTTGTTTACATTGGCGGAGTTCGTCTCTCGTTTTTGGGATTTTGGATCGTTTTTAGCCATCTTGTGACCGCCTGAACACGATGGTTAATCGTTGTTGTGTTGGGGGCTGCTCGCGTACCAGTCGGGACGGCGTGAGCTGAGCTTGTTCAGGTTTCCACGAAAAGACGATTTTAAAAAAAAACAATGGAGGCAAGGAGTGGGTGTGGCCACTGCACAACTATCATGCATGTAATGTTGAATAGACACTATGTTTTTGTTTGTTTTGTGCATAAATTCTATCCCAATTGATTAGTTACTTCTTCGTTACACAGATTTTGGAAGCAGCTATGGCTGAAAATGTCACTGGATGTTCAAGGGGCGTCTGTCAGATAGCTGAACCTGAACCAATTCCTAGCAACAAAGGCAGCATTAGGTGAATATTTTTACTGATATATAAAATGTAAACAACAACAAATTCAATAACCATGGGTAAATAAGGTAATATGCGACAGTCTGGTGTGGAAGCTGTGACTTGATTCCTGTTATGTTTCAGAGTATGTCGAGTGCCTGATGGCTGAGTTCTTGCTAGTTTGCTATGAGCCAACCCTGCCCAAGACTAAAGCAACACCTCCAATGTGTGCAGATGCGGTGAGACCAGATCCACGACAAGCCATTGAGGCACACCAGAGTAGATTCCGTATTAATCGAGACAAGTCCTAGGTAAATGGAGGGTAGAGGAATCCTTGATAGTCTGGTGCTGGGAAGTTATCTGGTATTGTTGTAACAGCGCAGGCTGGTAACGGAACCCTGATCTTTTGTCCAAGATGTCCCCAGCGCCAGCGAACAAACTGCCTGCATGCAGTATACCTGTAGCGCCTGTAAAATAACCATGTGACATTGTTGATTTATCCATGCTCAAATATTTTTTGTCATACCAGTATCAATAAGTATAAATATATCGTAAATAATGACTGCTAGCCTTCGTACAGATTTATGTGTAAATGATAGAAAACATTGTCACCTTTGTACATCATTATCTGACATGTGCCCGTGCTGTTGTCTGTAGGAGAAATATCCCACTTGCAAGTCCAAATGGTTCAAACAGATTAGGCTGAAACCAGGATGCTTGGTTATTACAATTGGTTGACAGAAGCCACACAAACACCTGTAACATGATGTAATGATGGGAATATTAATGTATGTAATAAAGGATGACATATTGTATGGCAAATATGTTTTAGCCTCTGCATTCATAGAAACTCTGATGTAACACTGACCACGATGTTAATATAATACCATAATCTTCACTTCCCTAAGTCCAGTTATACATTCATTTATGGGCTAACTGACAATCCTATGAGAAAACAGCTGTGATACTTGCTCTCCTATATATATTTCACCTCAGAATCAATCTACATCAACTTTAAAAAAATATTGTAATCAGCCTTTGATAAGGCCTACTTTAGATAAAAGAGGATCTCTATTTATTAACAGCAGCTAGTCCAAAATTAGTTTGTTTGCAATTCGCGTGGAAGAGCAATTACATTTTCATGGTACAACTTTGTAGACATGAACCCTTGCTACCACTTGATTAGATAAAAACTTTGTAGTACCTCATGTCTGCTGTCTGATATGGAAGAATTATTTGCTGCAACGCTCCGTTATATACAGTTAGGAAAAGAGGTTACATATTTTGTTGGGGAAATTTATGGATTAACTTCGTTACACGCCAACACATATACGATGAACAGGTGCACAAGTATGATCAGACATAGCTTACCAAGCATTGTTCTGTAGCCACCCTATGTCCTGGGCAGGATGACCCGCGGGAGACCCAGGCGCAGCAGTTACACCGACAGTGTCTGTTTTCTCCTCATCGGTGACGTCGGATTCGCTCATTTCTGGTTCGAATCTGTAAGGCAAAACTTGCTCTGCCGAAGCAACGATAGTTTGCGAATGACCTGTGCCATACCATGTCTCTTCGTCGCTCTCCTGAAGTGATGAAAGAACGAAATTTCCAGCAGCCATTTCTCGCTAATCGTAATGCAGATTGCGCCTCGCAACAAAAACATTCCCGGACCTGACGTCACGCGGAGGCGATTAATTATTCATGAGCTTGTCGGCTCGATAAGCCGAATTCATATTTAAAGTCTAATTTTGATCAGAAAGCGCGCACTTAGACGATTGACACATAGACAGAATAGGTACTTATGGGTTATATTTCCGTTATCTGGCGAAAAAAATTACATGATTTTTCGTGCGATAGGCACTTTAAGGTTGGTGGTATATATACGCATTGGAGTAATGTGTTTTGTTTTAATGAATTTGTTGAATGAATGGCGGTATGAATATTTTGTATAATCCCTCCAAGCTGTTGTGTCTTGACTGAAACATTATCACAAATGCATTGCAACAGATAATTGTGGGTTCTTGACGTCAGACATATGAGCCGACGAATGACCTTACGCCAAGATTGACAGTCTTCTGATGAAAAGTCCCACAACTGTACCACAAACAGACATGTAATACGATTTAAACAAGCTCCCCAAGGTAATCTACCGAAACTATGATCATCTAGAAACTCAAGACTTTTCCGTTACAATTTCAACACCCTTTAAACTTAAAAATGACGCAACCTGACAGCCAAAGACATGCAGCGTCATACTTAGATAGAGAGCGGACACGGTTTTCTTCCAAATACAGCCAACCCATTTACGACGAGTTAATGGGTTGGCTGTAGATTCAGTTTACTTATATTTGGAATATAACAGAGAGTTGATTAGGTTTCCAATAATGTAGACCAAACATAATACGTAGATTTGCCTAATAACGAATGATGCCTACGAGAATATGCAAGAAATCAATCCTTGCATATTGAAGAAGAACAAAAATACTGTGAAAATTATAATATTCTCTCTCGTGAAATTGTGTCAACAGTGCTTAGGTACAGACTTTAAAAGCAAATGACGGAATATATCTGCCCTACCCCTCCCCTACCAAGCACTATGAATAAACTGAGAGGTAAATATGGCAGCAAGTATGCCTGTATTTATGTATATATAAATGCTCAATGTTAAATGTATCATGAAATGGCTTTGAACGATGGTTTTTGGCCCCATTGGCACAGGATTTTAGTGTGGGTTGTATTATGTCTTAACATATTTCATTCGTGAAAACATACATGTATGATGCAAAACACTTAATGAGCTCAACAAAACCTCGTTTGTTTTAATGCATTTATTCATGGAAATCGCCGACACAATGCCAGCATTGACATGATGATAGCGAAGACAATAGCATCGCACCCACTCACCCACCCGCCTCTTGGTCCGCTGAATATCCACCGGCCTGTCGCTAGACAACCTGAGTTTTGGTGCGTATGTAGAGCGAGCATATATTGTTACCGCTTTGTTAATGACTCGCTGTGTTTCATTGCTGAGTCATCATACTTGTCCTCACGAGGGCGTAAGTACAATAAGAACCTGTAACGTAGACTGAGTTACCTAATTTTAAATAGTTGAGAATGTGTGAGGTGCATCTTTCTGTAAACTTCTTAGCAGACCACTTAAAGAGCACAACCAATGTCAAAGATGTTAGCGTCTGACGATAGCTGACTGATTTGCTGTCACATAATCCCATTTACAATCAATGATCACATCTTCGGCCTAATGGAAAGTTGAATTGTGTTTTTATGCATTGGCAATTGATTGATTGATTCAACGCCTAAGAACAATGCCGTTTAACCAATTATTGGAATTTATATAACTCAGCAATGATGAATTATTGCAACAACAATCTAATAAAAACGATTCCACATGGCTCTGTGGTTGATGCAACTAAGCACAATGAATGATTGGCTGTATATACGACTTGCTGTAGATCTCAATCTAAAGGTGCATTAGTTCACAATATAATGTACTAGACTCTATTACTATCAGTAAGTATAAAATACCGTTGTATAAACAGGGCGATACATTAACGTCTAACGTAATTACCCCTCGTTTCAACATTTCGCCACAAAATGAATGACTGCAATTTATTACACGGGCTACACTTCATTGGCAAACCCTGTAAGTTTTAAATCCTCGTACATACTAACTGACCGCGTTTATCACGAGAACGAGGCAAATGACCTGACGCTGTGATTCATCAGCACAATTAAGTTACCTTTTTGTTGCCATGCATACAAACCACGAGTCATGATTAACCGCCAAGATTCTTTAAAACCCATTCTCTGTCTAGACACGGTTTGTTTGCAACCACCCAACGAGTGAAATTCACTATAATCTTGGAAACAAGCAAGTTATACTTCAAAACCTAGTGACAAAACCCAATGCATAAACATGTGATACAGAAGCCTCGGTCAACCAATAGCTCAGTTTTGAATAATTTATTCAGCAAAAGTATTTCTGACATGAATGTAAACCTTGATACTTGATTGATGAGCATAATAATGCGAAATAGGATTACATGTCTAACGCGCATATTTAGCCATGATCGGTCCAATCAATTATTGTATGTGTTCGACTCTGGCGGTAATCGTCTAGAGCTTGTTTATTGCTAGATCGACAGCTATTTCTTAAACCAGCCATGAAATTTCGCTTATACAGTCCTGAAAAAAGATTTCACATTGTGAATAATTTGCTCGTATCAATGTGTTGGTCTCAAATTATACTGACCACAATGTTGTTAGAACTAATGTGACAGAGAGACGGAGTGCAACCGACCGAGGATGCATAAGTATCGTACTATTGAGTAGTTAATAATAGCTAATTAGAACCTTCCTGCCTCGTGTTTCTCGTCTTTAGGCGCTCTCTCCGTTCGCCTTCCTCGCGCGCCCTTTCCTATACAGTCTCCTCACTACGGGGGCCTTTATAGCTTAAGGGGAAATATTGTCATCTACACTACACCACTAATTACAGCTTGTACAGGATTTAAGATTTTTGCTTCCTGTGTTTTGGAAGCAGAGTTTCCAGATGACCCCTAACAGGAAGCTAAGCTTCCTGTTAGTTTTTTTGTAAAACTAACGTGACCATAGGCCAAGGTGTCAACTCCGTTAGGGGCTATTCCCCGCTTTGAATCAAACGGAGGACAGTGACACCTGGTTAACATGTAGCCCAAATATCTTGCGACCATCACTGCCCAACATATTCATCCCATGGCGGAAATGCTTCTTTGTGAACAGAGACTCCTTTTACTGTGCACGCTCCGTCACCACAACGTTTTTCACTCCCCTTGCCTTTCTGATCTCGCCCTCGTTAGATATCAGGATCGAGTACATCTTTGGGCGCAGGCCAACATACTTCTTGATGGGCACACCGGCACACTCATCTTTCATTTTTCCTAGCACCTTCTTGTTTACTTTACTGAACCCTGGTTCTATCGACTGAACCCTCGTTCGGTCGACTTTGAATACGTGATGAATGGAAGACACAAACGACGTTGTAGGGACGAAAGAGGAGAAATATACTTTATTCTTCTAAAGACTTCATCAAAGTGACCGAAAAGGATAATATTTAATGAGGGGGGAGATGTCTCTGATTTATGGTTGGTGATCTTGCTTCAAACAGGTTCGCCAATGAAGTCGTCCCTTAATGAGGTAGTTAAGGTTGAGGAATAACTGACGGGTAACTGGCGGGTCCGAAGCTTTTAGGTAAAGAGGGTAAAATTGAGTAAAAAATGTTTACGACATCTCCCTCCTCTGTAAGGTGGATGAATATCCACACACATGGTAATGTGTTACAAATTGTACTTACATACATAATTTAACAACCTAGATGATACCGTAAATTGAATGGCATTCTTAGGAAATAAGCATGACAAAATGAATAATTTGAGAATGGTTTGTGAAAGAATAATATGATGTGTCTAAGTACCATCTCCCCCCACAAGATTTGCACATAGAATTTCATGCGATGAACTTGTACTTTAATTCATAGATCATAAGTATTTAATTGTTGTATTCATTTATTTAATTGACTTTTTTAACAATTGTTAAATACGGAACATTTAACGAATGTACTAACTAAAGGAGAAGAAATGAAGATGCACGGTTAAGTAAGCTATGCATGTAAATAATTATAAAGAGTGCTAGAAAAACATGTACAGCTGTATGATGCTGACATGCAGGCTGTACAGCTTACAGATTTTAAATGGATGAATGAATGGGGAACGATATTGAAGAATTGTGTATGTTTCAAAGGGTATGATTGAGAACAAACTGTTTACGACACTTCATACACCGGGCGGTTGAGCAACAGGCGGTTTTTGTGCATATGCAGGGCAGCAAGGTTGTCATCAAAAACTTTATGACGAGCATAGGCTGATCTGGCCAGAAGCCTTCGTATTTTTTTCCTTTTTTCCTTTTCCGATGAGCGCGCAATTTTAACGTCAACCCGCATTTGTTGATTCTCCATTGTTTCACCAAACACGGTGTTGTTCATCAGTTTGTACAGGTCCTTTTCAAAGTCGCTGGTGGCGGTCTTAAGCAGGTTCGTATTCATGCTTATGTAAGGTTCAATCCAGGGGTTCTTTTTGAACCTGAGCGCACGGTGAATCTTTGTCAATCGCATACCCAGTGATAGATAGAGTTGCCGTAATGAACCAAATACTTCTCGTTATCGCGTAGGTTGGGCACCAGCTTCTTAATCTCGGCAGTGCTCCCCAATGCACTAAGGAGGTTATTGTGGTAGTCTTAAAACCGTTCGTTCTGTTCAGACATTCGCTCTGGCGCCAGCAGATAATTATTTTATCAGCATGTAACTCTGCAGGGTATTCCAGATCAACCTCGATTATATATCCGGTTTTGGCATTGTCGGAATGGTTCTGTAGTGTAAGCTGTTATGGGCGCTCCACCAACTCCAACTCCAAGACCTCCTGTGGGAAGGGGCTGGCTCATTGCCCATCAATACAGGTTGTTTGTCATATCGGTGATAAACTCAAGCTCCACACCCGTGCTCTTAAATAGGACGTTCAATGACAGACCGGGACTGGTGTAGTAGTTAGCCCGTACTGCTTTAGGCAGGTCGTGCGGAATATCTCAAACACATCCGCTAGGGCATGGTAGTCGCCCATGATTTTACATCCGAACATGTCCCAGACCTTCTGTGCGTGAAAAGTCTGAAGCAGATATGCCTTGCTCTGAGAGCTTGCTGTAGAGCTCCTGGATTGGCGGCAGCGGGGCATCAAACTTATCCCAGACCGCCCATAAACTCATAGGGATACACTCCCCAGCGCAGTAGCAGCCGGCGCCTCGTTTCTTTGGGCTCATACTTAGTTGTTACGGTAAAGGCGTCTGGGTTATTTGCAGAGACAAGCTTGTCAAATGAGGCCAGGAGGAACTGTGCACTGTCAATGAAGCGTAACTGTCTGGTCGGTAGGGTTATGTACTTCTCCATATTGTATGGGATGCAGTTGATATGACCTTCCACCTTGCCAATGGTTTGCATCAAGAAGTTGGAGTCATAGCTCTGTAGTTTGTGGCAGACCACAGGCACGGTCGTTGTCTTGGGACTCAGCCGCAGCTTCAACTTTTTACACACGTGACAGTGGGTTGCCGCCTTGTGGGCTCTTGTATCTTCACGCGTCATTTGCGTGGGAGCAGGCTTTGACAGAACTGCTTTGATCATGCGTTCTTCTTATTGTAGGGCTCGCAAAGAGTTCTCCACAGTGTTGCCACCTCTGTACACCACAAGGGGTTTAGTCTGACCATCGCACAGGACAACTACATAGCGGTAACCGCGTGGCTCATGTTCCTCTGTCTTCTGCGTGTTGCTCTTGGTAGCATCAGGTTCACGGTCTGGAAGCTTCACAGGGGGCGCCTCGAAGTCGTCTTAGATAACATACGGTGATGCCAGCTGTGTGTGCCACATCTGCAAGGATACTATGTTCTTCCCTTCGTCAGGCATGTCAACTCGCACAGCTGTCTGCCCTATCCTCGTGCATTTGTGCGTCTGGATATTTACAGGTGATCAAATGGCATACTACATCGCCTCAAACAGAGGACTGTGGTGATGGCACTTTAAATGGAAATCTACACTCACTGCTGGTGCAATGTAAATATTTTGTGTATCGATCACAATAGTTTCATATAGTTTACGAATAAACAACAACATATCAATGTATATAATATAACCATGACCTAGATATCATCGTAGGAAGTTCTGTGCTAACAGATTGTTCTTCTAACATAAATTATATTTATTTTACGTTAGATCTTTAAGGGGAAATATAGAGCAGGCGGCAGACAAACATGCATGCATGTCTGAAACACTTGCAATTATAAAAGCACAGCGGAATCGTTTAAAATATATGCCGTGCCGTCTTGCATCGAGTAAGCTGACCGCCGTGTAATTATATGATGAGATGCATGAGAAGAATATACTTGCAGAGCAAAAGAGGTTTTGTCGACTAAAAAACCTCAGTGGGCGGAAGTAAAACTATAGCAGTGGAGCTAATCCCCTTTCTCATTATCTGAAGATAACATAACCTTCCACGTAAAAAGAATTTTGCACTGCGGCAATTTTGTGTGTGTATATACATTGTCTCATAACGTTAATATGTAATGTCACGCTCTCTCATTTATGGCATAAAAGGACTACAGCACATTTGTGCAATTTGTAGGATTCGTGAAATTTGTGTAAGGAGATGCATATTAGTGTATGCTGTTATTTTAAGAATATACCATTGTGTACATAGACGGTTATCGCTGTATGAATAGATGTGTGCTGTTCTGTGTGCTAGAAGTCGTCGATTGATAATCACAGCTACGTACCATGAATATGCATAAAACGCATCATTGTGATATGATAATGCATTATGTCAATGTATTGGAGCGTCGAAGGAGTTATTTGTTCTGAGAACAGGCAAAGAGCAAGCAACTAAATATTGTATTGCCCAACCACATGCGTAACCACGTTCAACGGATTATTTTATATGAACACAATTTTCATCGTTATGGAAAAGGAATCATTCTCTTTCTTTTCAATTTTGGCAGGCTCACATGCAGATTCTCGAAGAAGGGAAAAAACCTACCGAATTTGGAACAAAGGCTTCATTTGCATTGCGGATCCAGCCCTATTCATTAAAAGCATATCACACAGACAATCAAATTATTCAATCTGATTAAATTGCCTTATTTAAGCATTTGAAATGCCAAAAGATGGAAAAACAATGTGTCACACCTTATTAACGCATAGAACGCTGTTATTTATTGGAGAAATCTGAGATAAAGATGGGACGCTCCCCTCAAAATGTAATTAGTCCATTAAGGTTATATTTAGTCTGATGATGACAGTTTGATTCCTCGTAGCTTGTAACTATTCTATTTTCTAAGTGCTTCAACCAATTAATAGCCGCTGTTTTTGCCCAGCACTAGTCGACACTTACATCTTAGCGGCTTTCAAGATTTCGATTCATTTTATTCTTAAGCTTCAGCAATTGACGTTCATATAACAATCTTCACCATTGTTGGTCGTGATGAAAGTTGTTTGATGCAAGTAACTATAAAACTAGATTTTCTCAGTTTGCTGCCTTTGGTGATTTTGCCAAAACATATACGTCAGTGTGTATGCTAAAGATTACCAGAGTGTCATTTAGGATTAATCTTTTCGTATCGTGACAGCACTTTTCGTGATTCATGGCGATAAGGCGCGTATTATTGCGAGCTGGTGCATATAGACACGTCGCTAGATTCAATATCCACACATGGACCGGTCTTTAATGAGTGATTACACGCATATTTGTGTGACAATATAATGAGCATTGGTATGGCCTTTTCATATGTCTAAAACTGACATAGCTTATATGCTTTGGTGTAAGGCACACTTCCACTACATAAATCTGTTATGTGGTTGCAACGATTGAATACGTTGCTCATTATATCTTCCTTCGGAAACTAATGCTTACACATGCCACCCTCATGTGTTCTGTGTGCTTTATGGCTGCATCAACGGCTTATACACATGTATTCTTGCTGACTTATCCGTATGATATTATACTCAAAGCATTTTAATACATTTAGCATGTTTGTAAATCAAGCCATCGGTCCTCATGGCATAGTGGTTAGCTGTTGCCCCTTTTGACCAACAAGTTACTAGAACCGAGCATGCAACCTGACTGCTAACTCGTGGCCCGGATGAACTCTTTAAATGTCCCCATCTCAAAAAGTGAATGTAAACAACCCGTTGACTCAGCTGCATCATCGTGTACCTTGGGTTTCGGAACAATGTCTTGGCAACAGTAGGAGATGGCACTGCATATGTGCTGTTCAAACACCGCTATCATCCTAGTCGACAGCAGTTGCGATATCACCTTTTTGTTGAAAGTGATCTGAAAACCTAGTACTTCATTACATTTTCTTTCAGGTGGATCTATCATAACGCATTTGTAAACATATTCCGGATACGTGGGCAAACAAAGCAACGGGAGCAACTGCGCACAGGTGAATTTAGACAAAAACACAATGTGATGGTCCGAACCCGAGATGAGATATTAGAATAGGTTTGCAGATATGACGAGCCATGTTGTGTCATGAATATGGACTTGCAATATCTCCATTAGCTTGCAGTTTTACTCTGTATCATTATCCTTCGTTGGGTGCTTGAATTCAATATATTCCAAGCATGAAGCGGAAGAGGTTTAGTAGGGTAGCTAATTAAGGCCGTATCACATTTAGGTCAGCCATATATTTGTAGGTGTCCATGGGTGTTCGCATTAGTGTAAAGCATGAACGCTGACGCAAATGCACATTTTATATTTCCTTGCTGTGCTAGCTCAGACAATCAGGCTTTGAACTATTTTGAGAAGAAATATAGTCCTATAAATTTCCGAAATAATTCCACCTTGTAACAGAATCCGCCAGCACCACCCCAAACGCTAAAACATGATAACCACATGAATATCAACGCTACTCGCCTTGTTTGTGAATGTTGCTTGCATAAAGATACATTGGCTTCCTTGAACACGACATCCACAATGATATCCACGACAGTGTCGTGCCCGACCATCATTGGTGTTCTGTGAGCATATCACTTCGTTCCCAATACTGCAATGATCTTAAGGTGGGTCTGATTGTGAGATAATATAGACAACGTTTAGATAATAGATATGGGCTGATAGTGATGGAATTACTGTGGTTGTCTTGTTGTTTCTCATGTGTTCTCTCTTTTGATCGAAATGGTCGACATTTATGAAATACCTGCCATGCTGCTATGGCCGGGACGACAAATACAATCATGCGTCATATTTGCCTTTATCCTCGAGGTTCCCATGCAAACTAAAATTATATCTGTTCATCTCAACGACATGACGTTGCCAATCACATTAACTCATGCAGTTGATAGGGATTTTCAGATATCATCGTCGGTATTGTCGACTGAACTTGGGTAGAATATGCGCAGTGGGGGTGGCCAGTGTGAAGCTGATGGAATACGATCGCAGCCTCCTTTGCAGCTGAATTGTACATTTACAAAATGACTTATTTGGAGTGTGTGCTAACTTATCCTAACTTTATATTATAGCAACGCCTACCATAGTTTTCATGCTCTGTCGGATGTGACAGCAGCCAAGATTTGAACTGTCGTGCATAGTGCAAGTAATGTCACTTTCTGCAATTTGCCAAAACATTCACTACCTATCACATAAACTATACCTCACTAATAACTGGATGCCATCCTATTATGCATACCAACATTTTATGTCCAAAGCTTCCTAATTAACTTCACCTCACACTAACACACCAATCACAATGTACCGGTCCCTATCACCCCAGAACCTTTCAACGATTACTCCCCTGTCCGTCAGATTGGTCATTATAACATTAACCAAACAACGGCTCACGCCGAGCCCTCTCTTAGAGGATCAATCCCGCGGTTAATCAACAGATCCCCATTTACCACAGCCTTACTCTTTTGCCTCATATGCTGCCGTCCCCTACAGTCAGTTACAAAGCACATTATTCTTCATTGGCAGAGCCACACAAATGACAAATATAGAAGACTAACGCCTATCACTTTACTTAACTTTACCTTGCGCAGGGTGTCAACGACTGCTGCATCAACAACATAATACATGGTGTCAGCGCATTCTTCACCTACAGGCATCTCCTCTCAAAGGTGGTAGTGTCCACCTCCTGCCTTATGTTTTAGAGCTTCCTGTACTTACGGCTACCTCCTCCCCAAGATATCAGCGCTTGCAGCTAAGAGAGCTTTTTTCAATAATGGCTTGAGGACAACAATATCTATTTTTAGCTTTGTTCCAAGAATTCTTACTATTTCTACACCCGTTAGCATGTGAAAATATCACAGAGAATTCAATATTTTGGAAGATAATAATTAGACCATAAGCATACAAATCCTTTATTGCACGTACTTATCAGGAAATGCATATATTATGTACACCATTTCAATTAGTTGTATCCCTAAATGCCCTACCACGGCTCCTGTTGTTTTGACTATGACGTATTCGTACTAATGCGCTGTTTCCATTAGCGATAATTATTAGGGACATCTACCTTTGAGAGTAATAACAGTGTTCATGCCGAATAACTGTTGATGTATACCAGTATCAGACCACAACCCTAATCAGTCATTCGGCGATTAATTTCGGTCAGATAGTTCATAGGAAGGAAGTGATGCGGTTACAGATGGGGCATTAAAGCCACCGTATATTTAGAATAAGCGATTTTAGTAAATCATTTTGCGACAAAATAATCTTTGGCTCTTATTCATCGCAGTTAAAGCCGTATTATATATTACCAGTTTAAATCTAATCGAAATTCTTACATGCTATTTAGGAATATTTAACTACCACTCCACATAACAAGACAATTATATTTTTATAAAGTGGCGTAGTGTACATATCTGTCGTTATGTTGAGCTATAACAAAGCAGATGTACATATCATATGAATGATAGGTATACTGGTCAAGGCATTTCAATCCGTGCATTTCAATCCGTACTGAAATAGGGCCAAGAATTATAACTGAATATCAACTACGCAAAAGAGGGCTCACTCCGACGTTCTATAAGATGAGCATTTCCAGCACATCCACCATCAGGTGGTGCTTTCAGAAAATTAACAACCGCATGCGACTGCTCATCGCGATTGACGCCTTGCGGCATATGTTGAAGAAATTGGTTGAGACACAATTAATTGGTTGAAACGACCGCGTCCCGCACAAAAACTGGAAATATCCATTTGGTTTCAACATAGGCGTTATGAAAAGCAGCGAACTGTACATGTGTGGTCACATGTTTTACCGAGAGTGAACCCAAAAGCGCAGATTTTAGCACCCTGATTATATGACAATGAATAGAGATTATGTGTGACAAAGTCATCTATTTGGTCTGGTGCTTTAATCGCTGAACTGATGGTATAGGCACATCGAACAATAAAACCACGATTTATTGGCTTAAATCACGCTTCAAGCAATAAATCCCAATTCAAGCAGGCCTCGTCGCGTTGCACATGAAATGCACGTGAATGCAGCTATTTGTGTTTTTGTGAATTATGCATTTGGTCAATCAACAATCTCAGAGAAGAAACGCATCGATTTCAAACCTTCTCTGCCTCATAAATATGCCTTTACAGCAACGATTTGGTGTATAAACCACGATGAACAAATAATAGCCAACAACGATAAATAGAGCGATGTTAGGAAGGCAACTGGCCGTCAAAATATTTACCAAATAAGAACAATGAGATCTTAGATAAGGCAATGCCGTTCCCTTCAGGCGACAAGCGTGGAGGCCTTTCGTGATACTTGATAAATGAGCGAGGGCCGCACTATCGGGATTATGTATGGCAAAGAACGATAAATCAATGCACGATTGGGACGAATACCGACGAGCGCAATATCCATTTTGACAAGCCGATCACTAATCCAGAATAGGAGGAGCCAAGGGTGTAAGATTCGAAATTCATTATGGTTATCGGACGAACACAAAGAACAAGAAGGACCGAGAAATTACAAAATACAAATCTGCTGAACTTCCATAAATATATATATATATATATATATATATATATATATATATATATATATATATATATATATATATATATATATATATATATGTGTGTGTGTGTGTGTGTGTGTGTGTGTGTGTGTGTGTGTGTGTGTGTGTGTGTGTGTGTGTGTGTGTGTGTGTGTGTGTGTGTGTGTGTGTGTGTGTGTGTGTGTGTGTGTGTGTGTGTGTGTGTGTGTGTGTGTGTGTGTGTGTGTGTGTGTGTGTGTGTGTGTGTGTGTGTGTGTGTGTGTGTTTAGATATACCGCCACAAAAGAAGGAATTGGCCACATAGCTTTGGCGATGGAACAGTCGGCTCTTCAAAGAGCCTACTCTGTTACAGGGACAAGGTCCTTGCGATTTTGTTGGCTTCCATGCCGCCAAATGCCACGTATGTTAATTTCGTTACTTCAACCTTATATTAGGTTAATTACTGAATCCAATGGTTACGTAATGAAAAGTACCAATAGCACATAAGCTAAGCATTTATTTTAACCCAACTGGAAGGTATATACTGGCTTGCAGGAATGAGTAAAATATGATCTTCAAAAGCTATACATCAAATGCATGCGATTATACTAACTTGATTGGAAACATACGCTCACCCTTCTCTGGGCATTATCTCTGAGCAGGATACTTTTCCGAATGAGCGACATTTTATACAATTCAATTTATTGCTAACGATCGTTTATAATTGAAAATACCATTTACGGAAGAACCATCTCGAACAACCAACCGCGAAGCATATGTATTTATGTACATTTCGTCGCGTGTAATATATGTACAAATGCTCCAGTGTATGAATCGGAGTAGGTTGACAAGGTTTTGGCAATTATGGACAAGATCTTTCATGGTATGAATGTGCTATGATTATACCAATAATGGACAGAGGTCCCGCTTGAGGCAATAAGTTATCTAACACCAACCATCTATACGACTATTTTGCGTAGGATTTTCAGCTTGGAATAAAACCACCGTAGGTAATGCACCAACACCTAGTCAAACACCTGATTATTTATCTGTTTCTACCCAAGTAATGCAATCACTCATTTCGTTTGCATTGCTAAAGGCGTGATGACGATAACACACTGCCTCACAATTATTAATACGTGCTTGGACGTACAACGCCCTTCGGAGTATGCGCTACTTCTTCAATATCGCCTGCATGAAATATCTTGTTAAACCTACCAGTAGGCAATAAAGTGGTTAAGACAATAAAAAATTACCATAAATGTAGTTCATAAAGATTTCACTTCAGGTGATCGTCGATGCGAAACCTAGTGTTGTGCATTTAAGACTTTGTGATGACGGATTGCCCATGTCTTCCAAGCAGCTTGGCATATGATAGGTTGCCGTCTCATTCAAAATTGTCGAATAACGTCTTTTATCAGACGAATCTAATCATTGATAATCGCTTCCAAATTTCAACTTATAGCACGAGATTAACGGTTTGGTTTTACACATGTACAGCATGTGCGTTAACAGTTTAGTACACACGTACATTATCTTACACACCTTTCGCGATCTTCACATAACGTAATTTTTATTTCACTATTTATCATGACATATAATTACAGAGAGCAATAGAGTAATTTTTCAATGGTTTCTCAGTTACCGTAATCAATAAAATCATTTTCAAAATTATTCAAACACATTTACCACGCAACAGCACTTCGCTGATGAGATCCAAGAAAACTAGAACATAAGGCATGGCCGATTCAACCTACAACCTACTCATCCGCAATGCTGTGAAATTTATGTAAACCAAGACGACATACATATCTCATCTTGGGTATAATTACATAACATCAGCATGGTGTTTCGCACTATCTTTTTAACAGCTATTATTAAAACATAAATATTCTGCGATATATAAAATGCCACCTCGCATATCTATGGAAAAATACCCTTTTATGCCATGATAGGTATCATTAAAGTCACGGTGTTTATTGCAAGATAAATTTCGCGACGATGTTTGACACCCGTTAATATAAATAATCCGCCAATAATTTAAGGCACAAAGAGTACCTAAACTTATGTTGTGAGGAAGTTAGCCCTATTTGCCACCTGTTTATCTGATAACAACTTCCACATCTGCTTTTCAAGCGATTGTTGTAAGCGATTGGATAGTTTGCCCTAACGGTGTAATGTGCCGCTAAGTCGCTAGATGCGTATAACGTACTAATGCTACATTCTTTGCCATATTATATATTCTATATGTTCAGATATGACTATCCATATTGCGTCTCATCAGCAAATGCAATATATCAAAGACATGAAAGCGGTGACGGGAGTTATCCACTGATAGACGTCGGGAGTTATGATTATATACCCAATTTGATATTGCCGTTAGTCTCTTAACGCTAGATAAAACGTTTTAATCACGGGGGTGTTCTCATAAAGTCCAAGTTTTACAACTAAGATAATAAAACAGCGATAGATTGTCCTTTGGCGGCAAACATTGAGGAAAATCGCCTTAGGTATCAAATTGTTTCCTATGTGGGACCATTATCTCAGGGGGAAATGATACGGTTCTGCCATGTTTCGGTTCCTCACAAGTTATGAACTATGCTATTTTATGGATCCATATCTATGGAAATGGAACCACTAAGAAAAAGGTCAAGGATAGCATGACATTCAGTGGCTTTGATCACAACTGAAAGGCTTTAGGAGAAAAGCAAATTCATAGGAGTAATCAGATTGAGATTACATATATAGGTCAAACATATAATAGGTCAAACAGAGAAAATTGACCTTTATACCCGTGACCACGCTAACTTGTCTGCATATATGTTTGCAGAATATGACAAGTGCCAATTGTAGCTGGGTGCCGAAGACCTTCTTGGAGATCTGCTGTAACGACAGCAACAGGATAATCTTGTTTGTTTAGAACCAGGATTAGTCGCCACATAGCTTTGGCGATGGAACAGTCGGCTCTTCAAAGAGCCTACTCTGTTACAGGGACAAGGTCCTTGCGATTTTGTTGGCTTCCATGCCGCCAAATGCCACGTATGTTAATTTCGTTACTTCAACCTTATATTAGGTTAATTACTGAATCCAATGGTTACGTAATGAAAAGTACCAATAGCACATAAGCTAAGCATTTATTTTAACCCAACTGGAAGGTATATACTGGCTTGCAGGCATGAGTAAAATATGATCTTCAAAAGCTATACATCAAATGCATGCGATTATACTAACTTGATTGGAAGCATACGCTCACCCTTCTCTGGGCATTATCTCTGAGCAGGATACTTTTCCGAATGAGCGACATTTTATACAATTCAATTTATTGCTAACGATCGTTTATAATTGAAAATACCATTTACGGAAGAACCATCTCGAACAACCAACCGCGAAGCATATGTATTTATGTACATTTCGTCGCATGTAATATATGTACAAATGCTCCAGTGTATGAATCGGAGTAGGTTGACAAGGTTTTGGCAATTATGGACAAGATCGTTCATGGTATGAATGTGCTATGATTATACCAATGATGGACAGAGGTCCCGCTTGAGGCAATAAGTTATCTAACACCAACCATCTATACGACTATTTTGCGTAGGATTTTCAGCTTGGAATAAAACCACCGCAGGTAATGCACCAACACCTAGTCAAACACCTGATTATTTATCTGTTTCTACCCAAGTAATGCAATCACTCATTTCGTTTGCATTGCTAAAGGCGTGATGACGATAACACACTGCCTCACAATTATTAATACGTGCTTGGACGTACAACGCCCTTCGGAGTATGCGCTACTTCTTCAATATCGCCTGCATGAAATATCTTGTTAAACCTACCAGTAGGCAATAAAGTGGTTAAGACAATAAAAAATTACCATAAAAGTAGTTCATAAAGATTTCACTTCAGGTAATCGTCGATGCGAAACCTAGTGTTGTGCATTTAAGACTTTGTGATGACGGATTGCCCATGTCTTCCAAGCAGCTTGGCATATGATAGGTTGCCGTCTCATTCAAAATTGTCGAATAACGTCTTTTATCAGACGAATCTAATCATTGATAATCGCTTCCAAATTTCAACTTATAGCACGAGATTAACGGTTTGGTTTTACACATGTACAGCATGTGCGTTAACAGTTTAGTACACACGTACATTATCTTACACACCTTTCGCGATCTTCACATAACGTAATTTTTATTTCACTATTTATCATGACATATAATTACAGAGAGCAATAGAGTAATTTTTCAATGGTTTCTCAGTTACCGTAATCAATAAAATCATTTTCAATATTATTCAAACACATTTACCACGCAACAGCACTTCGCTGATGAGATCCAAGAAAACTAGAACATAAGGCATGGCCGATTCAACCTACAACCTACTCATCCGCAATGCTGTGAAATTTATGTAAACCAAGACGACATACATATCTCATTTTGGGTATAATTACATAACATCAGCATGGTGTTTCGCACTATCTTTTTAACAGCTATTATTAAAACATAAATATTCTGCGATATATAAAATGCCACCTCGCATATCTATGGAAAAATGCCCTTTTTATGCCATGATAGGTATCATTAAAGTCACGGTGTTTATTGCAAGATCAATTTCGCGACGATGTTTGACACCCGTTAATATAAATAATCCGCCAGGATGCAGTTAAATTTAAGGCACAAAGAGTACCTAAACTTATGTTGTGAGGAAGTTAGCCCTTTTGCCGCATGTTTATCTGATAACAACTTCCACATCTGCTTTTGCAGCGATTGTTGTAAGCGATTGGATAGTCTGCCCTAACGGCGTAATGTGCCGCTAAGTCGATAGATGCGTATAACGTACTAATGCTACATTCTTTGCCATATTATATATTCTATATGTTCAGATATGACTATCCATATTGCGTCATAAAGATGGAAGCGCAATATTTGAGTTGTCTATGAGCCTGTACTCGCCCCTTGCTACCCCAGGCTCCTACTGTCATCAGCAAATGCAATATATCAAAGACATGAAAGCGGTGACGGGAGTTATCCACTGATAGACGTCGGGAGTTATGATTATATACCCAATTTGATATTGCCGTTAGTCTCTTAACGCTAGATAAAACGTTTTAATCACGGGGGTGTTCTCATAAAGTCCAAGTTTTACAACTAAGATAATAAAACAGCGATAGATTGTCCTTTGGCGGCAAACATTGAGGAAAATCGCCTTAGGTATCAAATTGTTTCCTATGTGGGACCATTGCTGGTAGCTCGATAGCGTAGCGTTGAATCTATAAGTGCATAGACCATAGCACCTACGCAATAGAACCGGTAGAGTCAGATCATGTGTATTCGTTTATCGTCGTCAAAGGATTAACACCTATGCTAATCCAATTCTATTTATCCGATAAAATATGAAACCTAAGAGAGGTTGCAATCTTACTGAGTCCAAGTGACAATAGAAGTGTTTGTCTGTCATTATGTTGCGAAGGTTATATTGATCTCAGGGGGAAATGATACGGTTCTGCCATGTTTCGGTTCCTCACAAGTTATGAACTATGCTATTTTATGGATCATATCTATGGAAATGGAAACCACTAAGAAAAGGTCAAGGATAGCATGACATTCAGTGGCTTTGATCACAACTGAAAGGCTTTAGGAGAAAAGCAAATTTCATAGGAGTAATCAGATTGAGATTACATATAATAGGTCAAACATATAATAGGTCAAACAGAGAAAATTGACCTTTATACCCGTGACCACGCTATCTTGTCTGCATATATGTTTGCAGAATATGACAAGTGCCAATTGTAGCTGGGTGCCGAAGACCTTCTTGGAGATCTGCTGTAACGACAGCAACAGGATAATCTTGTTTGTTATAGAACCAGGATTAGTCATCAGTGATAGACTTACATATATATATATATATATATATATATATATATATATATATATATATATATATATATATATATATATATATAGATAGATATATATATATATATATATATATATATTATATATATATATATATGTATATATTATATATATATATATATATATATATATATATATATATATATATATATATCTATATATATATATATATATATATATATATCTCTATATATATATATCATCATACAGAGTAGTTCAACAGGAAATCAAATGATTAGATTAGCAGCCACAAGCCATTAAAAACGCTGGGTTGTGTCGAGCTTGTAGTCGCGAGAAGTCACGTGTTGTAGTGAGTACGAAAAACGCATGCGTTATCTAAAATGTAAGTGGCTCTTGCAACCTTTTCGGAGTCATGTCTGAGGCTCGGAGTGCAATGCTCAAAAATGGGAGGACGTTAGTTCGTGAGTCAAGCGTCTCTTTATTGAGCTAACTTGATTAATACCTGCTTAGACCTGTATAGAAAGGCGGCGAGGATGTACTAATGCGTCTGCAGTATGATCACCAGGGGTGGATCTTGTCTCGATCCAATTTCGCCAGAGGAGCTTGCATAAAAGACACGGTTGCGTCTGGGGATGGGTACGCTTAGGAATTTAGATGCGAAGCTTTTATTGAGCTTACATTGATTGCAGACTTTGCTGTAACCAGACTAGTAGATTTGCAAAACACGCGGTGTCTGTATAGAGGGGTAACAGAACCAAACACTGTTGTTTAAAAAACGGCGATTGAACCGATTGCACTCTAGACAAAATTCTTGGGTATTCCCTCAACAGTTTGCTGATCATTAGGTGTAAAGAAATGAAAACTATAAGTAATCTTCTCTGAGACGGCTGCAATGTTGTCATGCGAAGTATTAGCAAACATTTTGTTGATGCATATCATCGTAATTAATGAAACTGCTGAGCTAGTGCATCATTTGGATGTAACTTAGGTCACAATTTTGTGTTTGGTACCCCATTCATAGTGACCGGAATAAACAAGGACAATTTTGAACCAAATACGACGTTGATTAATGTTGGCAGTCTATTGATTATGTTTTCTAATAAACAAACGTAATACATATATTGTGTCCAAGAGTCTCGGAAGAAGAGTCTACATATGTTTGCAAATGTATAGGCTTTAAAATTCCAGGAAGGTCATAAGCGAAATGCCGTGTAATATTTATATCAGTTGCATCCGAAGCAACTGCCCACGGGTTATGGATGTCCAACAGTCAATACTAGGTAAGGGTTCTGCTTTGGTATTTATGTTACATCCTTTGTCTCTGCCTCCCTGACTGAATGATCTTTCCTCTAGGGGTAATCAACAGCAACATTTCAACACGGTCACATCCAAGAGCGTTAGGATAGCATTCAACTGTTGCTATGAGCAATAGTATCAACCACTGAAGTTACACAGGAATAGCAATTTGTTATATATAGCATGAGCGAAAATATTTGGCGCAAACATTGCTGTTTTATGTAAATTAACCGACCTGCAAACGTACGGTGAGAGAGCGATTCAACGTTAACAACCAAAATATCGCAAACTTACCTCGAACAATTTCTTTTTTCAATGTAAACACCAAGCATATGCTTATCTACTTTGTACATCAGAGTATGAATGCACAGGCTACTGCTAAGAATTCGCGACTTATTGAATGGCCGAAAGTGTGGTTATCAATTATCGAGTAGCAATTAAATTTGGCGTGACTTTAACTTGCTGACGACCATTTGTCATTTATGTATTTTCAAATTGACAATCTCTCTTGCCTAGACAAGTAATGTCTACTAGCCATTTTAATAAACGAAAATGTCCCTCTTAGTAAATGGTTGTGGGCGCAAACCATCCGACTCCGGTCATTGCGATCAAAGCCAGCCATTCCCTGTGCCTCTCATAGTTATCAATGCTGCCTTGTGTTATTACCGGTCTTATCACCACATCTAATGGCATATATTTCAATAGATCTAGCACCGAACTGGCGAAAGGGATTCAGGTGTCAAAACATATAAGTCATTCAAATCCAGCAACAAATGCAGTGCTGCAGCAACAAAGGCAAAGCCTTCTCGGGCTGATCAGACGGACGTTTACTTGTTGCTCTATGGAAGATTGTGTCCAACATTTTAAGTCACTTGTTAGGCTTCATACAGACTGTGCTATATAGGTGTGGTCGCCATACCTTCTATGCCAAATAAGTATATAAAACGGGTACGAAGGCATGCTACAAAGCTAGTAACAGGAGAGCCTGGATTAAGTTACGAACATGATTGTATTTGCTTGGACTAACATCCCTCAAAACACGTCGCCCTGTTCAAGATATCATGTGAGTATATATATATGAATATATATATATATATATATATATATATATATATATATATATATATATATATATATATATATATATATATATATATATATATATATATATATATATATATATATATATATATATATATATATATATATTCTAGTATGCCTTCGGGGGCCAACAAATAGGCTAAATAGGCTTCACAGATGTCGGAAGTGTCAGCGGAGATATGTCACTATTCGTGATTAATTTGTCTTTGTCTTATATTCCAAGTAAGAATATTGCATGTGCAGTTTATATATATATATATATATATATATATTGCGTGACATTCATCATAAGTTTGTCGCATTGCGGCAAAAGAATTTGCATTTGCCATATTCTATTATAGATAACCGCATAAGTCGGCATTACTAACACGGATTTTAGTCCTCGATACCGTACCTTTTGGAGACAAAAGAAAAAGGCAAAAAGGAAGGGCATGATAACCAGAGTCAAAAAGGTAGACATATGTTTTATTTGACATTTATTCATTGCACCAAGGCTACAACAATCTCTGTTTTCCGAACGAAACGCTCAAAGCGTGTCTAGTGGACTTATGTGTGCGCAATCAGTATTCGATTCATGATATTAAAACTGAGAGACACTTAGCTTAGTGAAGAGGAAAATACTTATCGCCAAATTCTATGCATCTAAAAAAGCGCAATGCGAAGTAAAACGATTGCATTTCGATGTATCATTTTATGTAAGCTCTATAGCTGATTTTTCGTGTATCCTGTTAACCTGCTTCCAAACATGCTCCATTTACCGACCCGCTATCTAAAAGATTAGCTTAATCATCCCCAGAAAGTTAATAAAAGATCACGGATATCATTTGCCATGATTTAAATACAGTGGACGCAGAATACGAGTAAAGTGGTAAGTAACAAAACTGTGTCATTCATCCACAGTAATCTCAGATGAATGGGAATTTGGCGTTGCTAGTTAACGTTCGAGGTATTCCAAGCTGAACATACAGGACTAATAATCGCCATTAAGTATGAACGGTCCATTACGTCTTCTTTATCAATATGTCGCGCTATTTTTTTTGACAAAGGTAGCTAGCTGTAAGTGCTATCGTAAGTTAGGGTATTTGTAGATACCAATACATCAGTTGGACAAAAACAACTCAGCACCTGTGTCTCCTGAACGAAATGGTCGAGTTAGCTATGTGACTGTCAATGCGACATTTAACAGAATGATGGGTAAGATGCCACATGGTTTGGCGACTGATGAACATTGTATTGAAGATTTGATCATTCATTCTAATGAATTGCCGTATTGCATCAGTAATTCTGGAGATCAAGAGAGGCCAGTCTTACTGATTGACTAAGTTGTTGTAAAATACGATGTTTATAGATGTCTATTTAAGAGTACGCCATGCTTTGATTCTCTGACATGGTGTGACTACATCTTTTGTGATATATCCTAATATATTCAAAATACGACATTTATCAATTTAGGCAAAGTCAATATATGTAAATAAAAGGTCCCTTAGTAAAGGTACTATGGGAGTGAAATGCATTTCATTCTATCTATCACATTGATTCAATCCGACTTTGTTTAACAGTTTTAATGTCGCTGATTTGGCATAACATGGCGGTGTTTCCTATATTACGCCGATTGGTAGAGTCAATAAAACGTTTACAAAATGTAGAAAAACGATGTCGCTTGTCAGAGATTGTGAGCTTTAAAATTCATGCTAGCATTATATAGTCACTGGAATACATGAACGGTTGATTTATTGGTTAGGATGTTTGCCATAGACCATACTTAAAGGGACAGGCCCGCTTGAGCCATTCATAACCATTGTAATCATAAACAGTGCTAGTCAAAGTCAAATTGTACTCTCCTTGCTATGCATTTAAATTTTGGCCACTTTTTGTCACTTATAACAGTAGTCAGGTTTGGATCGGTGTTAAATGTTTTTCGCTATTATCTTACGTTATTAAGGCTGGGCAAAGTGTTAGCTCAAATAATACTATACGTGCGTTGCATCGATAGCGTCAAATGCGTTCTGAAATATTAAACAGTCGCCAACGTTGCTTGATTGATATTGCTACATACAACAGAAGCCACGTTTTGATCGCTATTAAATGTTTTTCAATCAAATCATATGATATTTAGGATGAGCAAAGGTTTTGCTTGAATAGAACTAGATCGAAGACGCTTCTGCATGTCAATGGAAATATCGCTTCCTCTAATTTTCATATCGTCAAAGCTATGGCATAATTGGATATGTTGCCAATGAATAGTGAGTGTCAGCATGGGCGATTAAGCGTTCCATTTCCAATATATGATGGTATGGGGAAGTGATTATATTTGAATGTTGTATAGTGTTGTCAACATAACATTCCAAAATAACAAAGACAGCTCAGACATGTTTGTTTTATCACATTTGCAAATTTTTAAGGGTTCATTAATCGCATGTGTCCTGCTATTTCAACACTAGAAAACAAAACCTTACGAAGTTGCGGTGCTTCAAGTATAAAAGTCATGCCATGCGCGGTTTCGTTATAATCGTCGTGTAAAATAAGGCGGATGTCCATTCTGTCGACTTAACCTCTAAATGCACTCATCAACTGCCGTGTACATTTACAGCCATCAGACAACAAATAGAGCAGTTATAGAGGTTTGAATATACACTTCAAAGGTCCCCAAATGAGTGAACTATTTATGGTTGGTATAATCTACAGAAATAAGCACTGCAAGCTTTGAGTTGCCAATAAGATAAGTGCCTCTGAACATCAACATAACTTTCATTGACGTAAGGTGTGGGCCTTAAACGGCAGGAATAATCTTTGTCGCAGACCTCCGGGAGACAAGCATCAATTGACCAATCTAAATGACTTATTTATCGTGATGTCAAGTCATATTCATTGTCTTGTTCACTTGAAGGCATTGAACGATTGAGTGTTTGTTTAGAAGCAAAACACTGACAACAATGCCATTGATAGATATGATATATCTGCAGTATTAGTCCAATCGATATAAATTGAAACTATAACCTTGAAAATGTTGTGCGAATAGATTCGTATTTCGTACGTTGATAAAGTAAATAAACATGCAATAAATGAGAAATTTCGACTTGTTGGGTATTCCTAACCTTTCGTATGCGGATATGTATTGATAGTATCTGAAGAGACCATGATAGCTGGTGTAAATATGATATACACTGCATGGCCCAACCTTATTGGTGATAATTTAACGGAAATATTCGTTGCAATGGGTAAATTGGCATGGTAGCTGAATTCAGAGTGGGTGAATTAACCAACTTTCAGGGCCTGTCTTTAATCGTAAAACAGGCTGATAATTCAAAGGAATATATGCACCCAGCTATAAGCTAGAGATCCGGCTATAACAAACATTTATATCAAGCCTCATATCTGCAGTAATATTAGAGATGGAAAATACTGTAGATAGTACGTAACGTGAGTTGTCACGAATAAGCGTTCATCCATCCATGGTAATGGCACCATGCAGTTAACATTGTTTGGCAATTACACGTAGGCATATTTCAACAAAGTTGAGAAAATAATCAGGGCATTCCGTTTTAAAATCTTATCATTTCTCTGCCGATGATTGATGTACGCATACATATATAAACATATATATATATATATATATAGATATATATAGAGATATATATATATATATATATATATATATAGATATATATATATATAGATATATAGATATAGATATATATAAATATATATATATACATGATATATATAGAGACATTTCGATATACATATATATTCCTATACCTTATATAATATATATATATATATATGATAGTATCTGAAGAGACCATGATAGCTATTTATATACATATATATATATATTTATATATATACCTTATTGGTATATATATATATATATATGAACGTGTATATATATATATGGTAGCATAATTAGATATATTTATATATACCAACTTTCAGGGCCTTATAATGTTATTTTTGTATTTAATTATATATATATATGTATATTTATATATATAATAATGTATATATATATAGTTCATATATATGTGCAACATACATATATATATATATCTCAGTATATATGTACCAGATATAAAATATATATATATATATATATATATATATATATATATATATATATATATATATATATATATATATATATATATATATATATATATATATATATATATAAATACACCTTCTGTTACCACACGCAAGTTTCAACATAACCTACTCCTGTCTCCCACTACCTTATGCAATCACACCCATACAATCATCATGCATCCGCATGCCTCATCTGAGCTTGGCTTTATACGAGTACAATAGATTAATGTGAATTCTTGAGTAAGACATCAGCTATAATTGAACCAAGTCCAGTAATTAAAATATAGTAGTGTTATGTCGCAAAGTATTTTATTCATTGATTTAATAATGATAATGCATAGTGGTCTAGTAAAAAAAAGTTTCAAGGTGCGTATCGTGTTCAAATTCAATTGCCAAAACATATGACAGCCTTCCATTATTATATCAGAATTCGCAGCTTTCACCGGGAGAAGCTTTCCCTAGATTTGTGGCGTTTTTTCATGATATGATAAATCATTTTATGGACACACCCATTGCTATTCAGAAATGACAAAATAATATGCACCCTTACACCGATTCACATTGCGTTGTGGATATTTTACAAAATACATGCGTTTTTTATTTAGTATTTCATATTTGAATGGCACTCGATTTGGTAAGGAGTCTCTATATATATATATATATATATATATATATATATATATATATATATATATATATATATATATATATATATATATATATATATATATATATATATATATATATATATATATATATATATATATATATATATATATATATATATATATATAAACCTTCTGTTACCACACGCAAGTTTCAACATAACCTACTCCTGTCTCCCACTACCTTATGCAATCACAACCATACAATCATGCATCCGCATGCCTCATCTGAGCTTGGCTTTATACGAGTACAATAGATTAATGTGAATTCTTGAGTAAGACATCAGCTATAATTGAACCAAGTCCAGTAATTAAAATATAGTAGTGTTATGTCGCAAAGTATTTTCTATTCATTGATTTAATAATGATAATGCATAGTGGTCTAGTAAAAAAAAGTTTCAAGGTGCGTATCGTGTTCAAATTCAATTGCCAAAACATATGACAGCCTTCCATTATTTATCAGAATTCGCAGCTTTCACCGGGAGAAGCTTTCCCTAGATTTGTGGCGTTTTTCATGATAAATCATTTTATGGATACACCCATTGCTATTCAGAAATGACAAAAGAATATGCACCCTTACACCGATTCACATTGCGTTTGTGGATATTTTACAAAATACATGCGTTTTTATTTAGTATTTCATATTTGAATGGCACTCGATTTGGTAAGGAGTCTCTATATAGGCCAATTCTTGCACAATACACCGAGCGTATAATCATTTTGAATTCGACCGCAACTACAATCATTCGGCCGTAATAATGAAATAGGACAAGCATGCAAAAAAGCTTGCGATATTTGTTTTTGATTAATGCATTAAATTGTCGGCGTGGTGCAGTAACCATTAGAAAATATCATGTTCGATTAATTTAAGTGTCGAAACGTTGTTTTTCATCTCGTTAGATCCTTTTATTACCTCACCACTTAACGCAGTTACTAATTGTACAATGAGCAATTGATAGGTGTCCAATACACGGCCTCGTAACTTAAAAGTAAATACTTTGACTCGCTATTTGGAAATATAGACTACAACATGGCATAAAATGGCCATAGAATCCTAAGCCATTAAGGCAGCCGTTTTGGTTCAACGTCTAAGCGGGGGCGGAGGGAGATAACAGTAATTGCTTGGTGAAGTGGACGACGTAGATGCACTTAAAGGCAATTTGTGGTGGTCACTTATAGGGTTTTTGTTAGACTCAGCAAGAACTCTCAATGTAAACATCATTGAGAAATGCGGAACGGGTCAACTGAGGTCCTTAATCATTTCGAATCATCACCTCTTCCTCTCTCGCTCTCTCTCTCTCTCTCCCTCTACTATCTCTCTCCTCTTTATATCCATCGAGATCTCGATCTCTCTTTCTTTCTCTTTCACACCCTTCTTGTCTCTCTCTCTTTCTTTCTCTCTCTCTCTTTCGCTCTCTCTCTCTCTTTGTCTCTGTCTCTCTCTCTCTCTCTCTCTCGCTCTCTCGCTCTCTTTCTCTTGTTAAACAATTGAACATATCGGCTTAGTATTTGTTGTCCTGTTTCTTTCACGTCAGCAAAAAGGTTTGCAACTAAAGGAACACATTGATGTCTAACCGAGGTTCAGTTATTTGCCATACGAACCCACGATGAAGAATTGTAGAAGTACAGCCAAGAATTCCACGCAGAACAGGCTAGCGAGACCGTCGACCATATGTCATACTTTTGTGTTCATAATTGTTCCATTTTCCATAGTCACAAACGGTACAAATTCCCATAGTACTACCTAATAGAAAAATATAAGAGAAACATTCACCGTGCCTCAACTTTCTGTCGGCGCTGTGTTTGTAGATGGTGAACACAATATTTGTTTTAGGCAATAAGATTGTTGGTAGCATCAACTGGGTCCAGTGATCGCCTGTTGCGTCGTGATGTTTATCACTCTTCAATTAGACATGTAATGATCAGAACTGTGTAAGAAATTAGCCGGATGACATCATTACTATATGTGTTGATAATGTTGCTCAGCTATTTTACGGTCATATCGAAGTTGCTCGTACTTTTGTTGAAAGGCTTTCTAAATGATTGCAGTTAATATATTTTTTGTTGGTTTGAATAAATTAAGTATCCTAATTTTTCTAATCCTATCGAACTTCACATGTAACGCGGGGGAAGTTAGCTTCTCACTTTGATGAAATACGGCAGCGGTTAGTGCCACTTAATTCGTGGATAACTACTCATCGCGGTTAATTCAGCTTTGTACGTCCATTCATATAGACTAATTAAAGCAAGCCGCATAGCAATAACCGTCTCAACCGAATATGTGTATTGCATACATCAGTACGAATATATTATAGAGCATATTCTAACAGATGAAAATATTTTAAGATGAGCCGCTTTATTTGCGATGCATCTGCTTGATACGCAGTCCGACTACAATTGCCTACTCTGGTATATGGATTTACTTGAGGCCATCGCAAATCAACGTGAGCATGATATGCACTTAAGCCGATCTGGGTATGGTTCATATTCCAGCAATTCATGGCTCGCGTTCTCATGATTTCAGCGAACTTACAGTAATCCCTCTCTGATACCATGTATTCTACTTCGTCTTTCGTGGAAATCATTACCTGAAAGGGACATGTTACAGGTGCGGTGTTGATTACGTGTCTGTCATTTTCATATCAGCTTAGTATACAATTAGGGCAATATCCAGCTTCGTCAGGTGAATTAACTGCTGATATATATATATATATATATATATATATATATATATATATATATATATATATATATATATATATATATATATATATATATATATATATATATATATATATATATATATATATATATATATATATATATATATCAATCTCTCGGGTGAAGATTAGTGCACGCTGACATAATCTCCTTTCTAATGACATATTTGAGCTGCGACTAATTCAGACGGTACACAAACGCATTTCAATTAGGAGATCCGTGTGTTCGACCTATTTCCCGCAATCCCATTCATGGTGATCACGTCCAATCAATGCACATGGTTTTAGCGAATGGCCTGTTTAACATGGTTTTACGGAAGAAAATCCGCATGTTTCGTTATTACCTCTAGCAACCATTCAGAATAAGCATCGCATATGAATCATATAAAGAATGCCGGGGACACTGCTCTGTGCTTATTAGACGGTATTTATACGGATGTAGATCAAGAACACATAGCATAAAGACACGACTAAAGATGTGGTCATAATGACTTAGAAGAATACGGTTTCGTGCTATGCAAGATCAAACATAAAAGATAACCTTCATGCGTACCATGCAGAGAATATTGCATTCATTCCCTGTAGGTGTTTGTTTGACATGACGGGAAATGATCGATGAAGCTCACGTGGGATAAAGGGGGGATTTGATATGCCTGTAGTGCTGTGATAACGTAACGGCGATCATTCATGATCTCCCTTCTGTCAATCATCAACAGGGACATGGAAATACCTGTCGTTTGACTGCCACTGGCACCAATTGGCATTGTTAATGGAAGGGGTGCTTGTCAAGGTATTTGTGACGCTCAGACTTGACCTATCAGGTTGCATGGCAACGATAAGTTACCGAGCAAAAGATTGTCTTTTTTATAATTTCGCTAAAAGAGGTAGTTTTTAAGCAAAGTATATCAACCCGTTATTCCATCAGCTATTAAGCTCCAGATATATCCTTGTATCCTGAATTTGCGCTTTGTCCGGTTGCTTTCCCTACTGTGCTGTGTTTCAGCGAGTGCTAGATATAGTCTACAGTGTTCATGTGTAGCTATAGTTGATGCAGAAAGTAAACGATTTGTAACTGCATGTCCTGTTGCGAATAACACATTTGGATAGCCGATACCAGATGGGGTTCTGCAATTAATTTATTATGGGTTGTTATGGAGTTCACTTTTGTCTCACACAGAGATATTTTAAGCAGCTCAAATAAGCGTAATTGATGAACCACATGCTCTTAGTGGTGTTACTATAATATGTACGGATGCCGACCACATCGGTCCGATCTGGTCTACTTTATCGCAGCATAGGAGTTATTCCTGGCAAATGGTGTATTTATCCTTTCTTCATTGGTTGATTAGCAGTGGGTTTTGTTAAATTTTGCATCACTTTTGTCTAAAATAAATCGCAACGCAACATATTGGATGAGAATTAAAATCATATATTCTATTCATTTTGAAAAAAAATGGGCATAAAACAGTAGGATTGAATTATTTTCGGATGTTCTTTTACGCACATCTTGTGTCAGTAAGGTATATGGGCACGATCCAACCCTGGCCACGGACCCCCATCCTGAGCAATATCAACTGCCCAAAGTGACATTCGCATCATCAGTTTGGACTGAACTGGCATAGATTACGACATAATTTATTCCGAATGATTCCTCTTTCTCGGGAGGCATGGAAGTTAATGACTGGGTCACGGACCTCATAAATCGGCACTGCACTATGTATCTCTTTTGTCGTGAAGCTGCTTTGTCACTTATCAACTTGTATTTTGGACCTTCAACTAGTACTGGTATTGCTTTTGGGTCCGTATTCTTGCTGCAGTGGTAGCCTCCACATTTGTCATCGTCTCATCAAACGCTTGGATGGTATAAAATGGTGTAGAGTTGGACTTCCGTGCCTACTACGTCGAGGAAGGCGGGAGCGGAAGTGGGTGGCTGCTGATGGTTATTTCCACTGCACGGGTTTTATGCCTAACATAACACCAATCCTCAGTGTTACCAGGGTATTGTATATATATATATATATTTGTGTAGAGTATATATATTCGGGTAGTATATATCCATTAGGGTAGAGCATATCTAGTAGGGGAGACCATGTATACTAGGGTAGAGCGTATCGATTAGGGTAGGCTATTTCTATTAAGGTAGAGTATATCTATTTGGGCAGAACATATACTACGGTAGAGCATATATATTTGGGTAGAGCATATATATCAGGCTAGAGTATATCTATTAGGGTAGAGCATATATATCAGGCTAGAGTATATCTATTAGGGTAGAGCATATCAGTTAAGGTAGAGCACGTAAAGCATATATATTATGGTAGAGAATGCCATATGGCATACGACAGACGTATGGCTACCAAGAGTACGCATTATGTATTGAAGGGTTTTCCATTGACCGGTAAAATGTGTGTCTCTTATTAAATGAAATACTTGCTTTGACAAATTACTCCTGCTGTTTTTCTAACTGACATTATGGATAAGAGATTGTCTTCGCAGGATAAGATCGTATCTCGTTCGAGGACTATCACGTCCTCTTCTCGTTTCGCGGGTCGGGCATATTAGTCCTTCTCATGTCATGTCATTGGCGAATGATAACTGTCATCATTAACTGAATTACTTCCGTGTGAGCCTCGTTCAGCCCTACCTGTTTCAGTTGATGGCCACGTCTGTTGATGCGACGTCAACAACACGACGCGCAACATAGAGGAGTCGAATACGCATATGCTAGCACTATGCAATCGCATCTCTTAGCTGATGTGTGCATTTTACCGGGCGTGTACGCTTGTCGATCAGTCGGAGTTATCGAGGCTTTCACAGACGCTAACAACGGTCTTTCCTGGTTTTCTACCCTAGCGTTCAGTAGTATCCTGCTCCAAACTATTATTATACAGCCAAATACTTACTGGCTATGATTGATCATGCTTCATGCCCTTTGCATTTCTCAAACAATGGTGTGGTTTTAATATGACCCCCAACCCCCACGCTAGTGATATAAGCCATTTATTGCCTATTTTGGTAAGTATAAACCAAAATAAAAAAGTGATATAATTGATGACAATAACGACACCGCTGTGTCTCATTGATAATTTATTTGTTATTGGCAATCTATGAACCAGATAAAATATGCATGCATCGTGTATCCGGCTAACTGAATCGAGAGGTGGTTAGTCTCAATGGCCGTGACTGTTTACATCAAGCATTGCTTATCTGCAACTAATGGCAGCAGTTAAGCGTGACAGCATTGTGGGGAGGCTAAAGTGAGATTGGTATATTACCCCTATATGTTCACTATAAAATGTATATACCAAACCCGAGGCAGTGTACCGTACACTGATATATGACCTCCTCTGTTACCATTGGTATCTTGTATGCTTGTTTAAACATCTACAAGTGTGATTTCGGTGTCCCTCTCTCAGTCATTGCAGCTGCTTCTAGAGAATTGTTCAAAATGATCTGCGTTATTGTATGAACGACGTTTAGTGGTGCACATAGATCACTAATCCTCACTGTACACAGTGCCAGCTTTCCTTGTTCAAATGGTCCAGGCGGTCTAGTATTGTGTCGAGACAGTTTTGATAGCTGAACAATATGGTTAACATTCTACCAATTCAATTTATTAAATCGGCTTTAAATTGTTATCTTTATTTGATCCACTGGTTTGCTTAGACTCACATGAGAAAATGTAGTGAAGATACCTGTAACGTTTTTTTAGCTGTTACTAGGCTACTGATAAAACACTGCGAAAGCAATGGAAGACGCTGTCATTCACAACCCTTTTTTGTTTAATTTATATGTATAAAGAGGTGTGCCTGTGATGTTTCAATTTTAATGTTTTTTTTCATTATAGCAGACAGAATTCAAACAAGGTTAGTTGTGGCAATGGTTTGGACAGGTTCCATTTTTCACAGTCCAAACTGCCATTTAGGATTAGCACAACCTTTGTGCTATAGTGTGTAAGCAAAAACACATTGGTTTCCCATCACGTATTGCCTTATGTAATGGTCCTGAAAGCCTAGGCTTGCAAGAGATACCTGTGTTCTATTAGCCATGACACATGACATATTCGCAACGGGCAGCAATAGATCTAAGTGCACGAAAGTTGAAGATTGCTCCTATAAGGCAGTGGATCATTTATTCCGGGTTTATGATATATCAATGACCATGTCTATGTTTGTAACAGAAGTAGATAACATGCCATGTCACTTAAACTACATGGGTGAACGACACGATAAATGCTACATCCTTCCTATCCCTTTCTAGATGACACAAACCTGCTCCCGTCGTGACGATTCTACCAACTATATTATGAATTCATCAGCATTCAGCATCTGCCTAAATCACAGTTATTGCCTATATTTGCGTCAATGCATTGTAATTCAGGACGTCAATGTAGTGGTCTACAATGAACCCATACCGTGATGTTTGAATATCCTATTATTTCCCATATTCGAGCACGATGTTGGTGCCATGCAAATAGCAGTGGAGTGCGCCCGCAGCGGTGATACATTATTGCACTAGGAGCGGGAGCATAATGCATTGCGGCCACAGCCATTAGAGTATATTATTACGTTTACGTTACTAGTTCTGCGATATCTATTGAAAAATTTATGAGGTTTTCGTTAGGGATTTAGATTCGCCAACAACATAATATGTCCTTGGGGCAGATCATTAATAATTCTAAACGAATCATTTTGACGACAGAGATGGGTTTGGTAGCCAATTACATGTACGAGGTTATTCACTCATCATCACCTTTCTTTTTCCAATGATTAGCTAGTTAATGTTCAGGTACGGCAAATATTGTGACAATCATCATATCAACACCGTAACAGTTACAGACGATAGTCAGAAAAACAATGATAGAGTACGTTTATTGTGTTTAAAACGATCATATAGCCATGTAAATATGCGGATGAAGGTAATTCTTAATATAAAGATAATATTGTTAAGGAAATTGGAAAGGCCAGACTGTCAAATCAAATGAGTAAACAGCGGTGACCAATATTCACACGTACACACATTTCCACAGTTAGAACTGCTCAATGGTTGGCATTGAGCAATATTGGTGTCGGGCTAACAGTTATCCACTGTTCACTGAGATATCTGATATCCGCCTTGGCTGGTTGCAAATTCCATGCTCACCTCATTACCCGTTACCCCATTGCAGTATGTTGCAGTTCTCTACAGATATCGTCGCTTACTTGCGTAAGGGTCTCTCGGCAGAAACACTCCTTCCATATTCGACATTACTATATTGAATTTATCGGCATGAATCAAATGTGTATAGCATACTGCAACCAGCAGAGAATGCATTTAAATTCACCAGTAACACTAGACCCCCTGCAAAAACCCATATGGGGTTCCATGCGCGAGCGGTCTATTGACCTAATGGCGGTATAAATCAACGCAGACCAACTGCATGTGTTTTTAAGTTAACGCAATTGCTATTGTCAAATAAATCCTACGGTCGTTATAGTTAGAAGTTATTTTTATCGTCTGTATTGATGACATACAATACAATGCTGCCATTATCAAACGTGCAAATGCCTCACTAAATGCATGTGAAAAAAATCATTCCTGTTTAGAATTAAGTCAAAACAACGTAGTTCGTTGGAATTTGCGAGAACATCGGTTGCAATACCATAATGCGTCTGAAAACGTTTGACAAACTTCGTAGTAAAAAGTTCATTGTCATAGTTTATGTAATCTATTGTACAGTATTTGCGCATTATCAAGTTTCGTTGTTGATATATCCAAGACTATATCCACTATGTGAGTGCAAATCGAATGTATTTAGAGATTGTCTCAAAAAGATTTGTTGTTCTTGCCATTTGCTGTAATTTCATTGAAAAGTATGTGCTTACATATTAAAGACAGTAAAAGTTAAACATGGACAATAACCCGGCAATGTTAAAGCAACTAAAAGTTCCTAATTGCAAAACGTTATTTGTTGAGTCCCTTTGTGGGCTGTATAGATAACCTTATTGCCATGAAGATGCAGTGACTTCAATACAGCCTTCTGTTTACAATTACGTCAAACTTAAATCCAAACGCTTCTAAACGGAGCTGAGCACGGTGGCACATTTAAAGATTTGAAGTTGTGCGAGTGCAGGGATCGCGTTTTGTGATAGAGTAGGAGTTTGGGGGAGTGAACAACTTTGGCGATGAGGAAACATGCCACATTATCTGCCGTGTCCTCGTGACTGCCACATCCAAAGTGATAAGTAAACGATATCAGTAGTCGCTTTATAAAGCTTAATTCACTGTGTGTGATTTAGCGTTGAATCAGTTTGTCTCTTGCAAGTCTTTTCAGTTATTCTTTTACCACTGCTGTAATGACGGCATTATACGGCTTGTTGTTTTTTGTCGAATACTTGAATAAATTGGTATCTTTCTAGTCAAATATTGCATTTGTTTGCCATGGCTTAAACATAGATGAAAGTGGCAGGGATATATCTATATGTGGCTAGAATGTTGTTTCGGTTTGTCGTGTTGGATGGTCCTTAAGCACAGCTCACAGATCTTTGTCAATCTACTCAACCTACGGATGCTTCTTTTCTATGGCAGTGACGCGTTCTATTATAGATAAAAAGGTAAACAGAATGCAATTCAGTGAGTGGGAACAAACATTAGGCTCCAGATGGTGGCAAGTTCATCATGCAAGTATACGTAAATGCATCATAATTCCCGAGATATTTCGACGATTGAATGCAAACCGTTCCATGAGAAACGAGCGAAACTCTTCAGAGATAAATCCGACGTAGATATATATGTTGATACTGCCGTTAACATCCCTTCATTACTGTGATAGGACAGCTGTTTTGGGACGATTACGTTTTGGCATATACAACTGTATTTATCGGAAGGTTGATTACCATGGTTATTATCATTAACAACCACATTAGCCAATGAATCAACAGCATTGCAATGCAAGACGCTCGACTTTATCGTATATCACATTGCAAGGCGTTCATAGCGTCTATGAACAGATATATCCGGCGTTCAGAGTTTCAAACATGTCCCTCTGCACAATCATTACAGTCGGCTGCTAACATTTATCACTATAGTTATTTTCTATAACAGTGAAACTATCCATGCATAAGAAACAATATCTAGGTATTTATCGAGAAACAAGATATTGATCACATTAATCATAACTAATGTCTTCAAGGGCAACAAAAGCAAGATTTACACCTGGCGTTCTCACTTGGCTGTTGAATAAATAATGTTATTTCGAATGCTTCGCCTTTGGGTATTTTATAATTTGACTTTGTTATTCACAGCACTATTCTTTATTGCGAAGCAAAATGAATGGAGGCTGTTGAATCTGCAGTTTATAATTATCTTGATCAGTGATGCTTCTGAAACCATTGATACATTAAAACATTTCGTGCTTATCAAACTCCCGAGTTGTTCATTTGCAGGAATTAAGGTGCACATGGCCTAGGTATTACGCATTGTAATCAATGATCATTTACGGGGTGTTTTTCCACAAACATTCTTCTTGACAAAAAAGTGCTCTGAAAAACATTTGGAAAAAATTATAATCTAACGAATCGTACGCTTAAGTCAATTTTTGAATATTTGATTACTATTTGAAAGCGACCTGAACAAGTGCTTAAGAGAGTTATTGTATCGATTGAGGTAACTGAACAAACGACACAGTTCCCTGAAGCTTAAACAAATTATTTCCAGTATGTATATATTATACGTCTAAACAAATATACCAACTTGTTGTATACATAATGGCCTTCAAAGTGGTAGGAAAGGTCATGGAGGTTTTTGCGATGGACTGCCACACACAAGCATGTCATTGGAGGGAGCTATTGAGCTCATGCATTTCTACAGTTTATAATTGACGCCTCAAGATTGCGACTAAATACTGACTGTAAACACCAGGGTTCCATTCTGTCACAATATCGTGCTGGTTCGGTAAAAGAGATACAGGTCCCCACTGTAGGTTGACAGATAACCGAAGAGAGTTGGTTCATTTAGAGATTTTGGTGGGCTTTTATATATGCAGGTTGGACAAGTGGAAGATTATTGACTGTCGTGCGAATTTAAATTTGAAAAACACGGGGTCAATGGGTCAGCGCGACGACTGTGTAGCGGCATATATTCTTGTAACTGTATGAATTTTCTGGTATTTCCTCCCATAGTTGAGATGTAGCTTTTACAACATTGTTGACGGGTGGTGGGGTATTTTGCGCGGGTTATTGTGATGATGATGACTGATGCATGTTTGCCTCGGATTCCGACAAGTAATGACTTACTGGGTTCTAATTGTCCAAACCGGGGTGAGTCTGCATTCCTTCAATAGTTCTATTTTTAATCAACTAGTTCGGTGTATTGTTGACATAAGTCAATGTCATTATTTGGCAAAAGTAACAACCAAAACTCAGCGCTTAATTGCACATATTGCAAAAATTCAATCGGTATTATCGCCTGATAGTTTTAAGTGAGGTACTAGGCGAATATTGGTCGATTTGCTAGCAATAGCCAAGCTTTCAGATGTAATGTGTTGTTCGTCGAACGGATTAACGTTCTCAAAAGTCAAGGGATTAATGACGCTACTTTAAGAAGTGCTCTGCTGAATATATCAAATCTACGTGCTAGAGTGGAAGCGGTCTGTAGCCCATGGTGAGTTTTATTCATTCAACATTGCTTAGAAACGTTCTCACATGAAGCACTGTTGAGATAAGGGTCGCCTTATTGTTTTTAAGGGAGGCGTGCATTTGTGGACAAAAACGCGCATGTGACATGAAACTTTGACAATGACATCGTTAGAGTCACAGCAACAATGGTCTTCATTGCCGCAATTATTGATCACTCTTCTTAAACTTGTGATATCGCATACCTTTTTAGGCTTTTGCTGTGAGAACAAATTTGAAAGAGACAACAGAAACCTCTAACAACTCTATTATTGATCCCGTCTTCGTACGTTAATTCCCAATTGATAATGAGCAAGTTTGATAGGGACACCAGCTGCTGTGTCTGATAAGGTTCCACAGCCCGGCCCTACACCTCATCTTACAAGGATGTAAAACAAACCTAGCAACTGTAAACACATTCGCTTCTTGTAAATACAAAGGGATTCAAGGTAGTAGAAAAGCAAACAGGTTGTGGTGTTATTGCTAAACACGGGGGTTTTAATCACGGTATGATAGCGGATTGCTGCTTGTGACAGGTATTATAGAAGATAGCATTACACAGGATATCTCACAAAACAAGCTTCGTGTAATATGGAAGGGTTAGAGATAGGCAGTCCTAGTTTGTAATGCAACAGGTTTGAAGGGATCTAAGAGTCGAAATCATCTGTACTTATAAATATTATGGAACCGATTGACAAATTATTTCGTGAAAATATGTATTATGATTGATAAACTTCAAAGGGAACCTCATTCCAATACTTGTTGTACATAGAAGGAGGGTATCTTTGTTCAAAGAGGTTACAGCGAGCATGTTTCTCGTGTTTGTGCTACGTCAATACTGTCCTGGGAGCAGCGCCGATAGCCGAATGAGTTACATCCCAGTATCTAGTGGTTTACAAATCACCGCCTTTCTGCCAAGGGGTCGATGTGAAATCGGCAGAGAAATATCCAACAATGTGTGGACTCACATCATATGACATGTTAATCATTTGAATACTGCACTATTTTATATATAAGCATTGGTAGGGGTCAGTAGAAGAGCAAATGAATCAGTATGCGATTAATGGTAGCATCAAGAGATCACCATGGAGAATGGTATAATGTATAGCTGTATTTACCCTTAAATGGACTCAGGAAGTGGCCGGCACTTATATTCTGTCTTCCGTCCATTTGTTGAAGACTGAGGATGTGACTGCTCTTACCTCCCCGATGTGCCAAAAGCACCTTATTTTGATCGCAATGGCCATTCATGGTTAAGTCAAATTGTCGTTGAGGGTTATTTAGATTGCCATAGTCATCGTGGGTCAGCCAGTTTTGGCTGTATATATTGTATTCATTTTGTACAACTGCGCACCAAGTTAATAACCATGTGATATGCATCCAAAGCGCTCATTTCTTCTACACACGACACTGAAAATAAGTAGAACATAGCAGAAGCCTTTGGATTCAATGTGGGGTTTTGTACGATCATCTCTGGGCAAACCCCAATTCTAAGCCGCTGTAAAATCAGACGGTTATATTTTGCAATACTGATCTTACACATAGCACGAGCATACCGCTGAAATGATTTACGATAACCATGGTTCACTTTATATCTAATAAACATCTTGGTCCTCTCCAACCGGCCCATATGGTAAAAGCGAGCTGTCTAAATATCCGTTTCAGTTTATACCCGTCCCGACGATTGCAAGAATAGAATGGTGGGACGAATGGTTGATCAAGTCGCAGTTGTGATGTATTTTATAAATGATATATTTCGATAATATGCGTCGTTCTGACAAATCCAGAGTATATCGACATTGATCTGGGAATATGTCGCGTTCATGGTTAAGGTGATATACATTCGCCTTGAACATATCCTACAGGCAGACTTCTTTGTGCACATTTACTGGTTACACCGGATGCACATTATGTTTACACCTTCAAAAACACTTATTTATTGTGGCTTATAACGAAAGTCATTGAAGAGTTGTGATGCGGAGACGTAGGGAGTACATAGCTACTGATGATGTGGCGTATATAGCTTGTTAATATATCGCTATTGTAACATATTGTTTCCGAATATAAACATATGTACTCAGTAGCATGCTATTGATATGAACCAATAAACTAGCGTATGAAGCACTATGCTAACACATTGGACCCCCAATCTCAACAAATTCATTGTGTTAACTCTGCGGAGCATGCGTCAAAACCGAATGCATACATTATTACAATGTAATTATCTGTTTTCTTATGGTATCAAAATGGTATTTAATTTTTAGCAGGCAACATAGAAGGTACATGCAGACTGCCAGTCAAGGAACCAATACCTAATTAGGTTATCAAGTGCAAGAGCCTGATTCTTCGGTAAAGACAAAGAAGCGTAGTGTAATAAAAAGACACAGCGGTTGGGAGTTTCGATTTTGTTGTTCAGTTGTGCTATATTTGATCGTTCACAATCAATACGCTATTTAGGTGCTGTGGAAGTTGAGCCAGTAATAGGTAAATTATTCGAATTGCGGTGAATTAGCTGAGACACATCTAGCTTTGCCAATCTCATAGGATGAATACAGGGTATCTAACTACTAACGAGAAAAACAGAAGCCAAGGAAGTCTCAATTGTGTTAGCGGTTCTGAGAGCTTTGATTAATCTAAACTGATGGCGGAGTGAAACTAAAACAATTATATGAAAGAGGGTCGGACGTCTCATTGAATTTCCGGTTCATATCGCTGCGGACTTGTTGCAAAAGATAACAGTAAGTACCGCTACTTAGTGGCATAAAAACATTTAGCACACCCTGAGAAGGGAAGCGTTTAAAGGGACCCTTTTTCAACCACGCCCTTTTCATCCGAAACAAAGGTCCTTATTGTCTCATTACAACTTACGTGAATATGCGTAGAACGAATTTCACGCTTTCATGTCCTTACCACTGAAGTAGTAACTTT